>CM062805.1:808312944-808337944 GCA_031772625.1 Pinus tabuliformis | reverse complement strand
CCATTTCGCGTCACAACAAAAATTGCTACCCAAGTCTGGGAAACGCGGTGTAAGGACCTGCGGTTTGGTTTCTCCCCGTCGGTGTGAAGTGCGAACTCTACGACCGAAATGTGGGAAGGGACATAAGTATAATGCGCATTAGAGGTGGAGTGATGGTTGGTTTATAGCGTGGGAGCGTTTGGCATAACCCACGGGCCGACTCACATGTTGGGGCGACTTGAACGAAGGATTGTTTGCCGACCAACAATCAGATGGCAAGTTTGCGACGTGTAAGGGCGTTTTGGCACGCGGTTGTCGAGTCGGCCTAGGCAGCGACTCGCCCAACCGCTCGTATAAATATGGCAAGGCATTGGAGCATTTGGCATTCATTCGAAGATGGACATTCGAACATGAGCAGTCGGTGATCAAGAAAAAAGTGCGAAGTAGTGGAGCAGGTCGCAAAAGAGGCGCGGGCATATATGCACCCGCTCTTGGGCAAGCACACACGATACGCACAGGGTTCGGTTCTCGGGTGAGGGCACGAGTAAGGAAGGCACCCGCCGTTCGATGTGACACGGGGTGTCTCGGGTAGGTCGCCCGCCCATCGTGGAAGAAGAAACGCGGAGGTGTCTCGGGTAAGTCGCCCGCCCGTCGTGCAACAGGAAACGCTAGGTGACTCGGGGGAGGTCACCCGCCCGTCGTGCAGCGGTAAACGAGGTTCGGTCGACGAGTACGGTTGGCAGCTCGTGTGAGGGCGCGCCCGCCCAGCTCGGGCAAGGAACTCGGTTGGCACACGGGGGTGTTTCCTATTTGTAAAATTGAGTATGAAACTTGGTGTTTCCCAATTATACTTGTAAAGCCCCGTAAACATTGTAGAGTTGAATAATATATTGTATTCGGGCAGACTCATTGTTCAGGGAGTTGCCCCTCCCTTTACACTGTGCAATTTTGTTCTTCATGTATAATTGCTGATGATAATTGCCTATGCGTATGGGTGTTCATTGGCATAAAGGAAACACAATAATACTTGGTTGCGAAAAACAAACTAAGTAGACTAATGGTTAGGCGTAGTCCATGAACATAAGTATTGGTGAAAAGAAAGTGTTCGGTGGTGCCGCACCTCGCCAAGTATGGTTGAAAGAGTACTGTAGGCTTGGGGGCGTGACACGCGGGGTTCCCATGTCGCTCACGCTGTGTTGGGGATGGCGCACACCCCTTGATACCTGCACGATGGGCGAGCCACCGACGGAAGGCGCGCGGGCGACCCTTGTTGCGTGCCCGGATGAAAGAGGTGACCATGTGCGGACGAGTCAGGATGCGGGCAGGTGTGCGACATGCGGTGACGGGTGTAATCGGCGAGGTGTTGGAGCCGACCCATGGGTGCGACGGTGCACACGAAGGGACGCGGAGGTTCGTTGGAATGGGGCGTGTCGAGGTTATGTGGCAAGTCAGCCGGGCATGCATGTTGATGGAGCTGACCCTTTTTATCCTCGAGAGACACGGCCCTTGGGCAAAAGGATGCGTATAAGTAAGGAGGATGGCGTTCGACGAAGGGACATCGAACTCAGACTTCCACATCGCAGAACAAGTGCGAAGGAAGGAGTTGGGCGAAAACGGAAGGAAGAGAAGGACGCGGGTAAGAGGGTCGCACCGGCGGGCGGATTACAGAGGGCGGGTCGGGCTTGGTAGCGCAGACAGGCAGAGCGGGGCGGGTTACCGTCCGGGCAGGCAGGCCGCACTGCATGCGGGCCATGCGCCCTCACTATGGACCGCACCGATGGGCAGAGTTTGGGCGCCGCGGAAGGGAAATTCGGGCGGACAGGTTCGCAGTTCAGGTGTGGAGTTGTGTTGTGCAGGCCGCGGGCCAGTGCAGCATGACCACACGACACGACAGGTTGAAAGAATAATTGAAGAAGATAAATTTATGGTAAGTTATTTTCACTGCATTGTTAAGAACACTTACTGGAAAATTGATCGAGTGTTGAAGTAAGCGCAGACCGTGTACTCAAGTATTGGTAAAAGGAAAAAGTACAGCGGCGCCGCACCCGCTTATGTGTGGTTGAAATACTACCACTAGGATAGGAGCGTGACATGGGGTCTCCCGGTCCCTCCTCGACAAAGGTCGCCAAATTACGGGGTACCTGGGGATTCCATGTCCCGCCTTGTCGAAAGCATCCCAAGTGCGGGAAATTTGGGGTTTCCATGTCTCGTCGCGATGGAAATCGCCCCAGGTGCAGTAAACTTGGTGTACATCGAGCCTGCAACCTCACATCAAGAAAAAGGCTCGGTTGGTCAAGAGAATGAAGGTTTCTTCATTGGTAAAGGACCTCGCTAAGGATCAAAGGTTGGAGTCTCTTCTAGAGCTAGTCCACCATGGACTATCAAAAGTTGAAAGAAGGACAGAGTGCCGGGGAACGAAGCGCCGAAGAAACAAAGTGCAGAGAGGAGGAAGGACTCGACTTGTGCTTGGGGGATATTATTGTCAAGGGTCTAGGGCTTCGCAATGACCAATAAGAAGCTTCAATGAGGGAAATTTACGAAAGGGTTTTCCTCTCTGAGAGAGAGAGAGAGGTTTCTCCCTAGCAAAGAGCCAACATATTGTGTTCTTGTTCTTATGTTTTTGGCACCAGTTTGATGAAAGTAAACACACATGCATTAATAAGAAGAGAAGAAGATTAAGATAACACGATAAATTGCAAAAGAGCTTCACAAATTGTTATAAGTCTAGAAGAATCCCGCTATACCCCATTGCCCCAGATTCTTCAACGCGGTATCAGAGCTAAGGTGACACATCAAGGAAAGGAAATCTCAAGAACATCCGCAAGGTTGAAGCGTCAAGCCAAGAAGTCTCAATCACATCAAGGACAAGAAGGTCTACCATCTATCATTCCTCATGGAAGACTACAAAGCAAGAAGAAACGCCTTGTATAAAGGCACCTACAAGAAGAACAAATCAAAGAGGGACCTACATAGGGCTACACCATCTTGAAGAATGAAAGGCACCGCGAGTCAAGTCATCAAGCAAGTCCATTTGAAGAAAGCAACTTGAACAACATCAAGATCTAAGGAAGGCAAGCCATCAAGTCTTCAAGAAGAAAGCAAGTTCACTACATCTCAAACTCTATCAAGTAAGTATATGTCCCCTTCTGAGTATACCTCAGTGTCTTTTTGCAAGGAAAGTAACAAATTGGTTGGGGCCACTACATGTCCAAAGTCGAACGGTTTTGATGCCAAGAGTATGGACGCTACAAAAGGGATTTTCCTAAACTTAAGAAGGACAACAACAACAAGAGAAAAAGGGAAGAAGCTCATGTAACTCAAGAAGTGAAAGAAGACAACAAGAAGCAAAAGAAGGAAGATCCTCCTAGGACTAAGTCAACCTCTTTGCTTAAAGTCTTCTTTCAAAGGGGGTAGAGGTCTCATTGGGGGTCCCATTTATGGGATTCAAGAGAGGATGATATACAGGCGAGAGCAGATGAAGCAAGAAAGGCTACACCAATCGAGGAGAACTATCAAATAAAGCCGCGATGATAAAAGCATAATCAAGGTGAGGTATGTATGCATCAAAGTTTAAGTCATGTCGCCATCTATATTGATTGGGTCATGGGAAAAGCTCTAGAATCACGATCAAGAATAAAAGGATCTCTTTCGCCAACGACATGCTCGGAGGCATGTGCTACAGTGGAGTAAAGGTCAACATGAAGAAGTGCTCTCATAAGCAGTATAAGGTGGTTGACCAATCAATCCAATAAGAAGAAGCAAATGAAGAACATCGTGGTCACAAAGAATAACTATTTGACAAGATTCCTCAACATCTCTCGAAAGAAGGCACAACAACTCTGACAAAGGAAGAAAAAGATAAAGGACCCTTGACACCTACGAAGACCTTGGAGATAGTAAGGTGCAGATAACCGATTCAACTCTACAAATATGTCATGATGAAGAGCAATATCACGATGAAGTCATGAAGGGCCACTAAATCAAAGTACGAGAACAAGCGAGTACAACTAAGCATCCATGTGATAAGTGTTATGAAGGATAGACAAGGTGAAAAAGGAGTAGCTAGATGACAAAAAGGCCCTGATATATATCAAGAAGGCCACTTTCCACGAAGGGAGCAATGACATGACAAACCAGGGGGGAAGTGATCGATGGCCGGTACCCTGCCAAGAAGAAGTTCAAACAGAGACTTCATGACATCGAAGGAAAGAAGGAGATCAAGCGACTGAAGGACCCACGAAGAAGACGTTGTTGATGAATGGAAAAGTCCCTAGCTAAGAGGGAGTTCTAACAAGTTCCCAAATACAAAGGAGCTTGGGCAAGTTCCTTGTCAGAGGAAACTTGGGCATGTCTTCCCCAATCAAGGGGAAGAGATAGACACAACATTCTTGTCTTCACTTGGCAAGAAATAATGGGAGGATTGGGCAATCATTTGGCATCTGATGCTCTTTGAGGATGTGTAGGGCACCCAAGACAAGAGTAGGCAAGAGGAGCGATATTCTTTGAGGGATGGGAACCCAAGACAAGAATTGTCCTGGAAGGTCATACTCAGGGAACACCTGGGTGGGTATGTACCTTTAGAGACAATGACCAAGGTGTTTATAAGACATTTGCCTCGCCAACATTGTGCTCTGGTATTATGAGAGATAAAGCTGTTAGTCAAGGCCTTGCTATGAACAATGTTGGCTAATATGATGCTATAACAGATGGGTTGCCAATCCAGTTTCTCTTATGTGAATTATTCAAGATTGAAAAATAGCCAAACACCTTGTAATGATATACGAATACCAGCCTAGTTGAGAGGGGGTGTCGAAGAAAGTGTAACTGGGTTCGGTCTTCATAAATGTACTTTTGATATTTGTATTTATTCAAGAATATATATATATATATATATATATATATATATATATATATATATATATATATATATATATATTTGTCATTGAGTTTCTTGCTCATTGAAATAGGCCTAACACATGTTAAAGTGTTATAAAGAGTCAAAAGAAAATGTTGAAGATATTAAGGGCATGTTACCCCAGGTATATTTATGTATTAGAGTCAAAGATATTCCTACCCTCGTGCCTTCGTTCGGGTCGTGCGCCCGTTCAAACCCCAAATTTCCTTCGGGCGGGCCGGGTCATCCCGTGCCATGCCGTGTGTGGGGGTGCGCGGGCACACGTGGGCGTGCCGAAAATGCCAAGTCATGACTGCCCATGTGCCTTCTTTGTTTGGGTCGTACACCCATGGAAACCCCAAATTTCGTTCGGGCGATTCGGGTCGGCTCGCCCAGGGCGGGTCGGGTCGTGCCGTGCCGTGTGTGGGTGCCCCGGCACACGTGGCCGTGCCAAAAATTCTAAGTCGTCACCGCCCGTGTGCCTTCTGCACATTCGTGCGGCCCGTTTGCCCGACGCTCCCTCGGGCCTTCGTTCGGGTCGTGCACCCATGGAAACCCCAAATTTCGTTCGCGGCGTGCACACATGGAAACCCCAAATTCCGTTCGGGCGGGTCAGGTCGTGTCGTGTGTGGGTGCCCGTGCAAACGCGTTCGGGCGAGTCGAGTGGGGTCGGGTCGTGCCGTGCCGCGCGTGGGTGCTCGGGAACATGTGGCCGCGCAAAAAATGTTAGGGCGTGACCACCCGTGTGCCTCCTGCACGTTCGCGCGACCTGTTTGCCTGACGCTCCGTCGTGCCTTTGTTCGGGCGGGTCGGGTCGTGCCGTGCGTGGGTGCTCGGGCACACGTGGGCAGTGCCAAAAATGCTAAGTCATGACCCCCCGTGTGCCTTCTACACGTTCGTGCGGCCCGTTTGCCCGACGCTGCCTTGTGCCTTCGTTCGGGTCGCGCACCCATGGAAACCCCAAATTTCGTTCGGGTTGTGCATATAAGGAAACCCCAAATTTTGTTCGGGTCGGGTCGTGTCGTGTCGTGTGTGGGTGCCCGTGCAAACGCGTTCGGGCGGGTCGGGTCGGCTCGCACAAGGCCGGTCGGGCCGTGTCGTGCCGTGTGTGGGGCCCGGGCACACGTGGGCGTGCCAAAAATGCTAAGTCGTGACCGCTCGTGTGTCCTCTGCATGTTCGTGTGGCCCGTTTGCCTGATGCTCCCTCGTGGCTTCGTTCGGGTCGTGCGCCCACGGAAACCCCGAAATTTCGTTCGGGTCGTGCGCCCATGGAAACCCCAAATTTCGTTCGGGCGGGTCGGGACGTGTCGTGTGTGGGTGCCCGTGCAAACGGGTCGGGTCGTGTCATGTCGTGTCGTGTGACGGCACCCAGGGCACACGTGGTCGTATAAAAAATGCTAAGTTGTGAAGGGGGGTGGGCCTCGTGCAAAGATCGTGCCGCCCGTTTGCCCGAATCTCCCTTGTGACTTCGTTTTGGTCGTGTGTCGGAGCCCATGTGAACTCGTTCGAGCGGGCTCGTTTGCCTACCTCTCCCTTGTCAGTTCGTTTCGGTCGTTCGAGCGCCCATGCAAAATCGTTCGGGCGGGTCGTTTGAGGGCGCCCGTGTGAACTCGTTCGGGCGGGTCGTTTGAGGGCGCCCGTGTGAACTCGTTCGGGCGGGTCGTTCGAGGGCGCCCGTGTGAACTCGTTCGGGCGAGGGCCGTATCAAAAATGCTAAGTTGTGACCCGAGGTTGGATTTGTGCATGTTCGTGCAGCTCGTTTGCCCGGCTCTCCCTTGTCGGTTCGTTTCGGTCGTTCGGGCGCCCATGCAAAACCGTTCGGGCGGGTCGTTTGAGGGCGCCCGTGTGAACTCGTTCGGGCGGGTCGTTTGAGGGCGCCCGTGTGAACTCGTTCGGGTGGGTCGTTCGGGCGGGTCGTTTGAGGGCGCCCGGGTGAACTCGTTCGGGCGAGGGCCGTATCAAAAATGCTAAGTTGTGACCCGAGGTTGGCTTTGTGCACGTTCGTGCAGCTCGTTTGCCCGGCTCTCCCTTGTCGGTTCGTTTCGGTCGTTCGGGCGCCCATGCAAAATCATTCGGGCAGGACATTTGAGGGCACCGTGTGAACTTGTTCGGGCGGGTCGTTCGGGTGGGTCGTTCGGGCGGGTCGTTTGAGGGCGCCCGTGTGAACTCGTTCGGGGGGTCGTTCGGGTGGGTCGTTCGGGCGGGTCGTTTGAGGGCGCCCGTGTGAACTCGTTCGGGCGGGTCGTTCAAGCGAGGGCTGTATCAGCTCGAGGTTGCCTTTGTGCGCGTTCGTGCAGCTCGTTTGCCCAGGTCTCCCTTGTCGGTTCGTTTCGGTCGTTCAGGCGTCCATGCAAAATCGTTCAGGCGGGTCGTTTGAGGGTGCCCGTGTGAACTCGTTCGGGCGGGTTGTTCGGGGGTTCGTTTGAGGGCGCCCATGTGAACTCGTTCGGGCGGGTCATTTAGGCGAGGGCCATATCAAAAATGCTAAGTTGTGACCCGAGGTTAGCTTTGTGCATGTTCGTGCAGCTCGTTTGCCCGGCTCTCCCTTGTCGATTTGTTTCGGTCGTTCGGCCGCCCATGAAAAATCATTCGGGCGGGTCGTTCGGGTGGGTCGTTCGGGCGGGTCGTTTGAGGGCGCCCGTGTGAACTCGTTCGGGCGGGTCGTTCGGGCGAGGGGCGTATCAAAAATGCTAAGTTGTGACCCGAGGTTGGCTTTGTGCACGTTCGTGCAGCTCGTTTGCCCGGCTCTCCCTTGTCGGTTCGTTTCGGTCGTTCGGGCGGGTCGTTTGAGGGCGCCCGTGTGAACTCGTTCGGGCGGGTCGTTCGGGTGGGTCGTTCGGGCGGGTCGTTTGAGGGCGCCCGTGTGAACTCGTTCGGGCGGGTCGTTCGGGCGAGGGTCGTATCAAAAATGCTAAGTTGTGACCCAAGGTTGGCTTTGTGCATGTTCGTGCAGCTCCTTTGCCCGGCTCTCCCTTGTCGGTTCGTTTCAGTCGTTCGGGTGCCCATGCAAAATCGTTTGGGTGGGTTGTTTGAGGGCGCCGGTGTGAACTCGTTCGTGAGGGTCGTTTGAGGGCGCCCGTATGAACTCGTTCGGGCGGGTCGTTTGGGGGAGGGCCGTATCAAAAATGCTAAGTTGTGACCTGAGGTTGGCTTTGTGCATGTTCGTGTAGCTCGTTTGCCCAGCTCTCCCTTGTCGGTTCGTTTCAGTCGTTCGGGCGCCCATGCAAAATCATTCGGGCGGGTCGTTTGAGGGCGCCCGTGTGAACTCGTTCGGGCGGGTCGTTTGAGGGTGCCCGTGTGAACTCGTTCGGGCGGGTCGTTTGGGCGAGGGCTGTATCAAAAATGCTAAGTTGTGACCCGAGGTTGGCTTTGTGCACGTTCGTGCAGCTTGTTTGCCCGGCTCTCCCTTGTCGGTTCGTTTCGGTCATTCGGGCGCCCATGCAAAATCGTTCGGGCGGGTCGTTTGAGGGCGCCCGTGTGAACTCATTCGGGCGGGTCGTTTGAGGGCGCCCATGTGAACTCGTTTGGGCGGGTCGTTTGAGGGCGCCCGTGTGAACTCGTTCGGGCGGGTCGTTTGAGGGCGCCCGTGTGAACTCGTTCGGGCGGGTCGTTCGGGTGGGTCGTTCGGGCGGGTCGTTTGAGGGCGCCCGTGTGAACTCGTTCGGGCGGGTCGTTTGAGGGCGCCCGTGTGAACTCGTTCGGGCGGGTCGTTCGGGTGAGGGCCGTATCAAAAATGCTAAGTTGTGACCCGAGGTTGGCTTTGTGCACGTTCGTGCAGCTCGTTTGCCCGGCTCTCCCTTGTCGGTTCGTTTCGGTCGTTCGGGCTCCCATGCAAAATCATTGGGGCGTGTCGTTTGAGGGTGCCCGTGTGAACTCGTTCGGGCGGGTCGTGTGAGGTCGCCCGTGTGAACTCGTTTCGGTGGGTCGTTTGGGCGAGGGCCGTATCAAAAATGCTAAGTTGTGACCTGAGGTTGGCTTTGTGCATGCTCGTGTAGCTCGTTTGCCCGACTCTCCCTTGTCGGTTCGTTTTGGTCGTTCGGGTACCCATGCAAAATCTTTCGGGCGGGTCGTTTGAGGGCGCCCGTGTGAACTCGTTCGGGCGGGTCGTTCGAGCGAGGGCCATATCAAAAATGCTAAGTTGTGACCCGAGGTTGGCTTTGTGCACGTTCGTGCAGCTCGTTTGCCCGGCTCTCCCTTGTTGGTTCGTTTTGGACGTTCGGGCGCCCATGCAAAATCGTTCAGGCGGGTCGTTTGTGGGCACCCTGTGAACTCGTTCGGGGGGGTCGTTCGAGCGAGGGCGCGCCCGGGCGAACGAGCCCGTATCAAATATGCTAAGTTGTGACCCGAGGTTGGCTTTGTGCACGTTCCTGTAGCTCGTTTTCCGGCTCTCCCTTGTCGGTTCGTTTCGATTGTTCGTGTGCCCATGCGAAATCGCTCGGGCGGGTCATTTGAGGGTGCCCATGTGAACTCGTTCAGGCGGGTCGTTCGGGCGGACGTTTGAGGGCGCCCGTGTGAACTCGTTCGGGCAAGGGTCGTATCAAAAATGCTAAGTTGTGACCCGAGGTTGGCTTTGTGCACGTTCGTGCAGCTCGTTTGCCCGGATCTCCCTTGTCGGTTCGTTTCGGTTGTTCGTGCGCCCATGCAAAATCGTTCGGGCGGGTCGTTTGAGGGCGCCCGTGTGAACTCGTTCGGGTGGGTCGTTTGAGGGCGCCCATGTGAACTCGTTCGGGCGGGTCGTTTGAGGGCGCCCGTGTGAACTCGTTCGGGTGAGGGCCGTATCAAAAATGCTAAGTTGTGACCCGAGGTTGGCTTTGTGCACGTTCGTGCAGCTCGTTTGCCCGGCTCTCCCTTGTCGGTTTGTTTCGGTCATTCGGGCGCCCATGAGAAATCATTCGGGCGGGTCATTTGAGGGCGCCCGTGCGGGTCGTTCGGGCGAGGGCGCACCCGAGTGAACGAGCCCGTATCAAAAATGAAAAGTTGTGACCCGAGGTTGGCTTTGTGCACGTTCGTGCTGCTCGTTTGCCTGGCTCTCCCTTGTCGCTTCGTTTCGGTCGTTCAGGCGCCCATGCGAAATCATTCGGGCGGGTCGTTTGAGGGCGCCCGTGTGAACTCATTCGGGCGAGGGCGCACCCGGGCGAACGAGCCCATATCAAAAATGCAAAGCTGTGACCCGAGGTTCGCTTTGTGCACGTTTGTGCTGCTCGTTTGCCCGGCTCTCCCTTGTCGCTTCGTTTCGGTCGTTCGGGCGCCCATGCGAAATCGTTCGGGCGGGTCATTTGAGGGTGCCTGTGTGAACTCGTTCGGGCGAGGGCGCGCCCGGGCGAACGAGCCCGTATCAAAAATGCTAAGTTGTGACCCGAGGTTGGCTTTGTGCACGTTCGTGCAGCTTGTTTGCCCGGCTCTCCCTTGTCGCTTCATTTGGATCGTTCAGGCGGGTCGTTTGAGGGCGCCCGCGTCAACTCGTTCGGGCGTGTCATGCCCCTACACCTGTGGTGATCTTCCAACCGCTTGTAGCGAGGTGCGGCACCACCGAGCGCTTTCTTTTTAACAATACTAACACCCGTGGACTATGCCTACTTCAATATGAACATACTTAGCTTATGTTTTGCAACCAAGTAAAAGCATTATCCTTTATACTTTAGTGAAGACCATTCTCAATCATTAACCATATACAATTAACCGAGAACATCAACAATAAGCAAGTACAAAGGGAGGGGCAACTCCCAGAAAGTCTGCCCAACAATATATTATAACAACGTCTTCAATATTACAACACAAGTAATGCTTGGCAAGTTCCAAGCCAATACTTAGAATAATTTTATAATCGAGGCATAGAACAACCTTTTACAATTATGTGCACCCTTGCACAAAGTGAACGCTCACCCGAGCCACCTATTTCACCCTGTCAAGTCCTGCACACATTATCTGCATAGCCAACCTTCACATCTCAACCCGGGTCAAAACTCCATTTCCACACAAGGGAAGAACTACACATAAATCATGTGTATTCCCTTTTACCCCTGCGCAGCTGTTTTACCCTTATGCGTAGATATCAAGTGCGAAGTTGTATGATCGAATGAGGAGCAGCCTCCCCATATATATACGCTTCCCATCATGGCACATAACCTTGGGCCGACATGTTAAATAATACCATGAAGCTCTCCACATAATATTTTATGATGTCGGCTTGGGGTTATGCTTTATGTTCAACACATCAACGTATAAACCTTCGTGCATCCCTTGTAACATATGCGTACAAGCGTGAAAGACACTTAGTCATTTTTTGTGCATTTCTTAACGTTGCATTTGTGTCGCAAACCGTCGTTCAGCGCGCCCACGTGCGCGCCCGCCCGCGTTCGTGCCCAGCGCCGTCGCACCATCACCCGGAGGCCTTACATTCTCCTCCACCTGAAATCGTTGTCGTCCTCGACAACATACCATCATCCATGATGTTGACTCCTCCACATAAGGCAAACATCACTGCAACATATGTAGAACCACTGTCTCCACCATGTCTTGGCCTAGTGACCAACTGCCACCACCATACCAAAGTATGTATCTCCACGATCCATGCCCAGGTCCATGGAAACTCCATCCATCTCATCTGCAACATGCCATCATCAATCATACCTGCTCCATATGCTTGAGGACTCACTGCCATGAGCAGCTAACAATGAGCCCATCTTCTTACTCAGCTAAGAATATGTAGAGGGAGTAGTGCCTGAAGGCTCTCCTCACTAATCAACTCGATCCATCTATCAGGATCCTCAATCTCCATCCTTTGTAGATAAGCAACCCGGTCTTCCTTCTGGACATCCGGCCTCACATATACCTCATCATCATCATCATCATCTTCCACCAGCTCTAGCCTTCTTGTTAATTCCAAGATGTTATTTGAAAGTGTCTTGATGGCCACTGACTGCTCCACAAGCTTTGCCTCAACAGTGGACAACCGCTTGTTCACTTTTTCCTTATCCTCCATTTGCATTTCTCCCACGTTACAATAAGGTCTTGTTGCACCAACGGTAGGCACACCGATGGGCACATCTTTCCTTCCATCATAAATGTAGAGCTTCTTCAAATGTGGTACAATCATAGCATCGAATTGTTTCATAAACTCCATCCCCAATACAGCTTCGTAGTCATCAATCCACACTATAGTGAAGTCCACCTTTCGGTCCATTCACCAAGTGTAGTGTCCACTTTCTCAGCTATACCAAGAATGTCCATAGGAGGAGAATTCACTGTCTTCATTTGTGCCTTTGCCGGTACAAACTTCAGCCCAATTCTTCTTGCAGTATCTTCTCCCATGAAGTTGTGAGAAGCCCACTATCCACCATGGTGAGTACATTAGTATCTCCAATCTTCATTCGAACATAATATAACTTGTTTCTTTCCGGGTCTCTCTTAGAGACTACTTCTGTAGTAGCAGAAGCACCAAGTATCTGCATCATCCCCACAGAAGCATCATTACCCTCATCATCAAATTGTGCAAACGTAGCCACCTTTAGTTTAGAGGGACAATTTTCACCGTGTGTGGTCCTGCACATAACCAACACTTCAAAGGGTCTTCATTTTCGGGCCATCCTCCGATTTTGAAGCACCATCATCCTTCTTCTCTTTTGGATTTTCGGTCTTCTTCTTCTTGTCATCGGAATTTTCCTCAAAGTGATCCACCAACCTATCAACTGAAACAAAAGCTTCTTCAAGTGTTCTAATCTTCTATCTCCTCCCTCGTTGTGTGCCCAAGGTTTCAATCCCATAATGAAGTGAACACCTTGTCTCTTTCTGCCATGTCATGAAGTTCCAAAGCTGCACTTGAGTACTCTTGCTGGTATGCTTGTAGGCTTCCTGTTTGCTTATGTACTTGAGTTTGGTCCTTGCTTCCCATGTGTCATCCTAAGGACTGAAGTGGGTTTGCAAAGCCTTCTTCAAGTCTTTCCACGAAGTGATGTCATCAGCACTGCCATTGGCAATCTGGTCACTCTCCTTCGCCACCACATCTTAGCATCCTTTGTCAAGAACTGAGTAGCTACCTTGACTTGTGTCTCACCATCAACCAGGTTCAACCGCTCCAAGTACTGCTCCACGTCCCACAAGAAGTTTCCATGAATTGCTGCCTTCCTTGTTCCATCATAAGATTCCGGTTCCTTGACCTTCATATGAGGCATTCCTCCAAATGAATTATGCCCCATGGCCCTCTTCACAATCGTAAGCTCATTCTTTGTATCTTCAAGAGTCTTCTTCAAGTTCACGATCTCTGCAAGACCTTGATTTCTTGATTCCTCGACCTCTTTGACTATTTGTTCAAGTTGTGCACACCTAAGATCAGTGTACTCATTCTGTGTCTTAAGCTCATCATTCTGTGTTCAGAGTTCATCAAGTTTCTCTTCAAAAGAAATCTCCATATCTTCTACCTTTACCAACACCCTTTCAATGAACTCCATAGTAGTTTCCTTGCCATCATGACTAGACCCAGTTGCCATCTCGACCAGCTTCTCCTTCCTTTGTGATCTAGTCTTGACCATTCGAGTATCCTGCAACCTGAACCGACCCTTGGTTCACTTCGTGTGTGAAACGACTTCCTTCACCTGCAAGTACCCTTGTCACTGCCACGAACAACTTTTGCTCACCAGCTCCGACCGAGCTCTGATACAACTGTCATGCCCCTACACCTGCGGTGATCTTCCAACGCTTGTAGCGAGGTGCGGCACCACCGAGCGCTTTCTTTTTAACAATACTAACAGTGGACTACGCCTACTTCAACATGAACATACTTAGCTTATGTTTTGCAACCAAGTAAAAGCATTATCATTTATACTTTAGTGAAGACCATTCTCAATCATTAACCATATACAATTAACCGAGAACATCAACAATAAGCAAGTACAAAGGGAGGGGGCAACTCCCAGAAATTTTGCCAATAATATATTATAAAAGCATCTTCAATATTACAACACAAGTAATGCTTGCATGTTCCAAGCCAATACTTAGAATAATTTTATAATCGAGGCATAGAACAGCCTTTTACAATTATGTGCACCCTTGCACAAGTGAACGCTCAACCCGAGCCACCTATTTCACCCCTGTCAAGTCTTGCACACATTATCTGCATAGCCAACCTTCACATCTCAACCCGGGTCAAAACTCCATTTCCACACAAGGGAAGAACTACACATAAATCATGTGTATTCCTTTTAATCCTGCGCAGCTGTTTTACCCTTATGCGTAGATATAAAGTGCGAAGTTGTATGATCGAATGAGGAGCAGCCTCCCCATATATATACGCTTCCCATCGTGGCACATAACCTTGGGCCGACATGTTAAATAATACCATGAAGCTCTCCACATAATATTTTTGATGTCAGCTTGGGGTTATGCTTTATGTTCAATGCATCAACGTATAAACCTTCGTGCATCCCTTGTAACATATGCGTACAAGCGTGAAAGACACTTAGTCATTTTTTGTGCATTTCTTAACGTTGCATTTGTGTCGCAAACCGTCGTTCAGCGCGCTCGCCCACGTTCGTGCCCGGCGCCGTCGCACCATCACCCGGAGGCCTTACAGGGTGGGTCATTCGGGTGAGGGCACGCCCGTGCGAACGAGCCCGTATAAAAAATGCTAAGTTGTGACCCGAGGTTGGCTTTGTGCACGTTCGTGCAACTCGTTTGCCCGGCTCTCCCTTGTCGCTTCGTTTCGGTCGTTCGGGCGGGTCGTTTGAGGGCGCCCGCGTGAACTCGTTCGGGCGGGTCGTTCGGGCGAGGGCGCGCCCGGGCGAACGAGCCCGTATCAAAAATGCTAAGTTGTGACCCGAGGTTGGCTTTGTGCACGTTCGTGCAGCTCGTTTGCCCGGCTCTCCCTTGTCGCTTCGTTTCGGTCGTTCGGGGGGTCGTTTGAGGGCGCCCGCGTGAACTCGTTCGGGCGGGTCGTTCGGGCGAGGGCGCGCCCGGGCGAACGAGCCCGTATAAAAAATGCTAAGTGTGACCCGAGGTTGGCTTTGTGCACGTTCGTGCCAGCTCTTTTGCCTGGCTCTCCCTTGTCGCTTCGTTCGGTTGTTCGGGCGGGTCGTTTGAGGGCGCCCATGTGAACTCGTTCGTGCGGGTCATTCGGGCGAGGGCGCGCCCGTATCAAAAATGCTAAGTTGTGACCCGAGGTTGGCTTTGTGCACGTTCATGCAGCTCGTTTTCCCGGCTCTCCCTTGTCGCTTCGTTTCGGTCATTCGGGCGGGTCGTTTGAGGGCGTCTGCGTGAACTAGTGGGGTGAGTCGTTCGGGCGAGGGGCGAGCCCGGGCTAACGAGCCGTATCAAAAATGCTAAGTTGTGACCCGAGGTTGGCTTTGTGCACGTTCATGTAGCTCGTTTGCTCAACTCTCCTTGTCGCTCTCGCATTCGGTCGTTCGGGCGAGTCGTTGAGGGCGCCAGTGTGAACTCGTTCGGGCGGGTTGTTCGGGCTAGGGCAAGCCCGGGCGAATGAGCCCGTATAAAAAATGCTAAGTTGTGACCCGAGGTTGGCTTTGTCCATGTTCGTGCAGCTCGTTTGCCCGTCTCTCCCTTGTCGCTTCGTTTCGGTCGTTCGGGCGCCATGCAAAATCGTTCGGGTGGGTCGTTTGAGGGCGCCATGTGAACTCGTTCGGGCGGGTCATTCGTGCGAGGGCGCGCCCGGGCGAACGAGCCCGTATCAAAAATGCTAAGTTGTGACCCGAGGTTGGCTTTGTGCACGTTCGTGCAGCTCATTTGACCGGCTCTCCCTTGTGGCTTCGTTTCGGTCGTTCGGGCGCCCATGCAAATTCGTTCGGGCGAGGGCGCGCATGGGCCAACGAGCCCGTATGAAAAATGCTAAGTTGTGACCTGAGGTTGGCTTTGTGCATGTTCTTGCTGCTCCTTTGCGTAGCTCTCCCTTGCTGCTTCGTTTCGGTCATGCGGGGGCTCATTCAAACTCCAGATGATCCGAGCGACAAGTTTTCTTTCCGTGTGAAAGGTGGGTTGGTAATTGAGTTGTGTTTTCGCGTTTGCCTGAACGATGGCCTTGGGTCGTTTGTAGGGCGGCCGATTTTCATCTTCTCTCCATCCCCACTCGGTAGCGCATGAGCGGTAATGTTGGCCAGGCTCAGCCTAGGAGGCATATGTGAACAATTCCCCTTCCGCTCTCCAAGTTCTTGGAGCTGTATGGGTTGTTGTTGTGTGGCTCCCTGGCTCGTCTTGGTCCCCGCGTGCCCCTTCAGATGATACCAGCGACAAGTTTTCTTTCCGTGTGAAAGGTGGGTTGGTAATTGAGTTGTGTTTTCGTGTTTGCCTGAACGATGGCCTTGGGTCATTTGTAGGGCGGTCGATTTTCATCTTCTCTCCATCCCCACTCGGTAGCGCATGAGCAGTAATGTTGGCCAGGCTCGGCCTGGGAGGCATATGTGAACAATTCCCCTTCGCTCTCCAAGTTCTTGGAGCTGTATGGGCTATTGTTGTGTGGCTCCCTGGCTCGTCTTGGTCCCTGCGTGCCCCTTCAGATGATACCAGCGACAGGTTTCCTTTCTGTGTGAAAGGTGGGTTGGTAATTGAGTTGTGTTTTCGCGTTTGCCTGAACGATGGCCTTGGGTCGTTTGTAGGGTAGCGATTTTAATCTTCTCTCCATCCCCACTCGGTAGCACATGAGCGGTAATGTTGGCCAGGCTCGGCCTGGGAGGCATATGTGAACAATTCCCCTTCCGCTCTCCAAGTTCTTGGAGTTGTATGGGCTGTTGTGGTGTGGCTCCCTGGCTCGTCTTGGTCCCTGCGTGCCCCTTCAGATGATACCAGTGACAGGTTTCCTTTCCGTGTGAAAGGTGGGTTGGTAATTGAGTTGTGTTTTCATGTTTTCCTGAACGATGCCTTGGGTCGTTTGTAGGGCCGCCGATTTTCATCTTCTCTCCATCCCCACTCGGTAGCGCATGAGCGGTAATGTTGGCCAGGCTCGGCCTGGGAGGCATATGTGAACAATTCCCCTTCCGCTCTGCAAGTTATTGGAGCTGTATGGGTTGTTGTGGTGTGGCTCCGTGGCTCATCTTGGTCCCCGTGTGCCCCTTCAGATGATACCAGCAACAGGTTTCCTTTGCGTGTGAAAGGTGGGTTGGTAATTGAGTTGTGTTTTTGCGTTTGCCTGAACGATGGCTTGGGTCATTTGTAGGGCCGCCATTTTTCATATTCTCTCCATCCCCACTCGGTAGCGCATGAGCGGTAATGTTGGCTAGGCTCGGCTTGGGAGGCATATGTGAACAATTCCCTTCTGCTCTCCAAGTTCTTGGAGCTGGATGGGCTGTTGTGGTGTGGCTCCCTGGCTCGTCCTGGTCCCCCTTGTTCCCCTCCAGATGATACCAGCGACAGGTTTTCTTTCCGTGTGAAAGGTGGGTTGGTAATCGAGTTGTGTTTTCGCGTGTGCCTGAATGATGGCCTTGGGTCGTTTGTAGGGTTTCCGATTTTCATCTTCTCTCCATCCCCACTCGGCAGCACATGAGCGGTAATGCTGGCCACGCTAGGCCTGGGGGCATATGTGAACAATTCCCCTTCCGCTCTCTAAGTTCTTGGAGCTGTTTGGGCTGTTGTGGTGTGGCTCCGTGGCTCGTCCTCGTCCCGGTGCCCCTCTAGATGATACCAGCGACAGGTTTCTTTCCGTGTGAAAGGTGGGTTGGTAATCAAGTTGTGTTTTCGGGTTTGCTTGAACGATGGCTTTGGGTCGTTTGTAGGGCAGCCGATTTTCATCTTCTCTCCATCCCCGCTCGGTAGCACATGAGCGGTAATGTTGGCCAGGCTCGGCCTGGGAGGCATATTTGAACAATTCCCCTTCCGCTCTCCAAGTTCTTGGAGCTGTATGGGTTGTTGTGGTGTGGCTCCCTGGCTCGTCCCGGTCCCCGCGTGCCCCTCCAGATGATACAGCGACAGGTTTTATTTCCGTGTGAAAGATGGGTTGGTAATCAAGTTGTGTTTTCGGGTTTGCCTCAATGATGGCCTTGGGTCATTTGTAGGGCGGCCGATTTTTCATCTTCTCTCCATCCCCACTCGGTAGCGCATGAGCGGTAATGTTGGCCAGGCTCGGCCTGGGAGGCATATGTGAACAATTCCCCTTCCGCTCTCCAAGTTCTTGGTGCTGTATGGGCTTTTGTGGTGTGGCTCCCTCGCTCGTCCTGGTCCCCTCGTGCCCCTCCAGATGATACCAGCGGTAGGTTTCCTTTCCGTGTGAAAGGTGGGTTGGTGATCGAGTTGTGTTTTCGGGTTTGCCTGAATGATGGCCTTGGGTCATTTGAAGGGCGGCCGGTTTTCGTCTTCACTCCATCCCGCTCGGTAGCACATGAGCGGTAATGTGGGCCATGCTCATCCGCGTCCCTCTTTCCCATCCCAACGATATGAATGTTGAAAGTTTTCTCGGGGCTCCTTTGAGCCTTCGTTGTTGCGGGTCCGAGATGGAAGCCCCAAAACTACGTCGTTGCCTATGTCGCTATCGTGCCCGTCGGTTGTTGCGAATAGAGAATTTTGATTGGGCTGGGCAGCCATTTGTGGCTCCATTGAATTGGGTCCTCGTTATATTGTTCACCTCCTCCCTATTTGGTGTGGAGGGTTTTGCTTTTCGTGTGAAAGGTGGGTTGGTAATTGAGTTGGTTTTTCGGGTTTGCCTCAAGAATGGCCTTGGGTCATTTGTAGGGTGTTGATTTTCATCTTCTCTCCATGCCCACTCGGTAGCGCATGAGCGGTAATGTTGGCCATGCTTGTCCTTGGAGGCATATGTGATCAATTCCCCTTCTGCTCCAAGTTTTGGGAGTTGTATGGGTTGTTGTGGTGTGGCTCCTTGTGATGGCTAGCCTCTTCATTGTTCGGCTGTTTATGGTGCCGATGTCTTGTGCTTGTACTCTTTCCGTGTTGGCATTGTCGGTTGAGATGCATACATTTAAGAGGGACGTGGAAGGGTTTTGGTTGTAAACCACCTACCCTCCCTCTTTCTTGCTTTTTCCATCGGGCGATGTGAGGCGCTGTTCTCCTTGTTGTAAAGTCAAGGGTTGGCATTCCTTTCAAAGTGCACATTGTTCGTGGTTGCATTGGCTTTGAGGTTTTGATAGATGTGTTGGCCCATATGTTTGATCGAGGGGTCGGCTTTTCCCTTGCATCTTGCGTGCGTGGCAGGCTTTTGCGGTTGGAAATGTTAAGTCACAGCGTTTATGGGCATTTGTTGTTTCAATTGTGTATGGGCTTGTGGTCCAATGGGGAGGAGGCTTGCTACTATAGTCATCGATGGTGGGGGCTATTTGGAAGAATGATTTTTAGGTGGAATGCTTCGACCTCCCTCCTTTGCGTGGAGGTGGCCGTAGGGGAAAATTATTCATCATCTGGTCGGTAAAGCTGTTGGAAATCTCCTAGGTTTCCTGCACGTAGGGTGTGCGGGGTGTGGAGCTGCCCGATCCCTCCTCTGTTTGGATATGTGTCCTTGTATTGTGTAGCAACCCTCTTGATTTGCATTTGCTTCCTTCCTTTGCCTTCGCATCATGGTTGTCGCAGGCGGTCAAGTGATCGAGGTCCACCGTCAGCTGGGCGGGGGTGGACTCCTAGGTGGCCTCGCGCGTGGCGTGGAGGGTCGGGGGGCGTTTCTAAGAGAGGTTGTGAGCTCGGTTGGTCTTGTTGTTTTGTTTCCTTCCGTTTCCTTTGCATTGAGGCTGCCGCGGGTGATCATGCGATCGAGGTCCATCGTTGTTGCTGTCCAGGTGGACTCCTAGGGTGGCCTCTCTGCGGGAAGGGTTGGGGGGCACTTGTTGTTTCAATTGTGTATGCGCACATGGTCCAATGGGAAGGAGGCTTGCTACTATAGTCATCGATGGTGGGGGCTATCTGGAAGAAGGATTTCAAGGTGGAACGCTTCGACCTCCCTCCTTTGCATGGAGGTGGTCGTAGGGGAAAATTATTCATCGTCCGGTCGGTAAAGCTGTGGGAAATCTCCTAGGTTGCCTGTACGTAGGGTGCGTGGGGTGCGAAGCTGCCCGATCCCTCCTCCTGTTCGGATATGTGTCCTTGTATTGTGTAGCGACCCTCTTGATTTGCATTTGCTTCCTTCCTTTGCCTTCGCATCGTGGTTGCCACAGGCGGTCAAGTGATCGAGGTCCACCATCAGCTGGCGCGGGTGGACTCCTAGGTGGCCTCGGTGCGTGGCGTGGAGGGTCGGGGGGCATTTCTAAGAGAGGTTGTGGGCTCGGTTGGTCTTGTTGTTTTGTTTCCTTCCATTTCCTTTGCATTGAGGCTGCCACAGGCGGTCATGCGATCGAGGTCCATCATTGCTGATGTTCGGGTGGACTCCTAGGTGGCCTCTCTGCGGGGAGGGTTGGGGGGCACTTGTTGTTTCAATTGTGTATGCGCTCGTGGTCCAACGGGGAGGAGGCTTGCTACTATAGTCATCGATGGTGGGGGCTATCTGGAAGAAGGATTTGAGGTGAACGCTTTGACCTCCCTCCTTTGCATGGAGGTGGACGTAGGGGAAAGCTATTCATCTTCTGGTCGGTAAAGCTGTGGGAAATCTCCTAGGTTGCCTGTACGTAGGGTGCGTGGGGTGCGGAGCTGCCCAATCCCTCTCTTGTTCGGATATGTGTCCTTGTATTGTGTAGCGACCTCTTGATTTGCATTTGCTTCCTTCCTTTGCCTTCACATCGTTGTTGCCGCAGGCGGTCAAGTGATCGAGGTCCACCATTAGCTGGCGCGGGTGGACTCCTAGGTGGCCTCGGTGCGTGGTGTGGAGGGTCGGGGGGGCATTTCTAAGAGAGGTTGTGGGCTCGGTTGGTCTTGTTTTGTTTCCTTCCATTTCCTCTTTGCATTGAGGCTGTCGCAGGCGATCATGCGATCGAGGTCCATCGTTGCTACTCCCGGGTGGACTCCTAGGTGGCCCTGTGCAGGGCGGGAGGGGAGGGGTGGGTTGGAGGGCATTCTAAGGGAGGTTGCGGGCTCGGTTTGTCTTGTATGATTTCCTTCCCTTGCCTTTATGTCGAGGCTGCCGTAGGCGATCATCCGATCGAGGTCCACTGTTGCTGCTATCCGGGTGGACTCCTAAGTGGCATCGGTGCGGGGCGGGGAGTGGCCTTTGTGCGTTGTGGCTCGGCAGGGCTGCCCATTTGTTTTCCATGTCCTTGGCATGTTGCATATGCTTCCTTCTTGGGATGCAAGAGGTGCAAGGCATAAAAGTTTTACATGATATTTTGACATCTCTTTGACTTGATGGTGTTAAGGTTGGCTCTCGGTAAGAGAGCGCCCAGAATACCCTTTGAAGTGGGAGGGTGCTACCTCGTTGATCCTGCCAGTAGTCATATGCTTGTCTCAAAGTTTAATCCATGCATGTCTAAGTATGAACTAATTCAGACTGTGAAACTGCGGATGGCTCATTAAAATCAGTTATAGTTTTTTGATGGTACCATACTACTCGGATAACCGTAGTAATTCTAGAGCTAATATGTGCACCAAGTCCCGACTCTTTGGAAGGGATTCATTTTTTAGATAAAAGGTCTGCGCGGGCTTGGCCGCTTCTCCGGTGAATCATGATAACTCGACGGATCGCACAGCCCTTGTGCTGGCGATGCTTCATTCAAATTTCTGCCCTATCAACTTTCGATGGTAGGATAGAGGCCTACCATGGTGGTGACGGGTGACGGAGAATTAGGGTTCGATTCTGGAGAGGGAGCTGAGAAACGGCTACCACATCCAAGGAAGGCAGCAGGCGCGCAAATTACCCAATCCTGACATGGGGAGGTAGTGACAATAAATAAAAATACTGGGCTCATCGAGTCTGGTAATTGGAATGAGTACAATCTAAATCCTTAACGAGGATCCATTGGAGGGCAAGTCTGGTGCCAGTTGTTAGCGCTTGAATTTGGCCTCAGGCTAAATAAGACAAAATCCAAGGCAACATCAAACCACTTAGCCTCGTAGCTAGCCTACGGGGCAGGAGAGGGATCTCTTGGTCTATCTCAGCAAAAGGTCTTCAAAGGGCGGAGATGACCAATAAAGAACACTAATTTTAGGCTAGTAAACTGATTGAGAAAGTTTGATTTTAGATTTTTAGGGTTTTGGTGGAAAACAGGGGGAGAGCAATTTTGGTGCGGGGATGGGACACAGCTTTTGCAGAGGTCTTTTTGGGGTAAGGTAGGAGATTGTCTTGATTCCTTTGATTTAAGTGAATGGATAGGAATGACCGGTGAGGAGCTAAAGAGAGCAAGAAACCATCGAGATTTCTCTTTAGACAGAGGAAAACATAGATATTAAGCAAACTTAAAGGCAGAGCATATAAATTATGAATTCTACCTTAACAATTCATTTACTTAATGTGCAGAAAAGAAAAGTGGGAAAATGATACACATAACACACTTACAAGTACATGAGAAAAGCACACCATCAACACAAATAACCACAGGAATCCCAAATAGTGCTGCAAAAACCTGGTCTTTCCTTTGCCAAAATTGGAGAGATACAAAGTGTAATACAATAGAAGCTTATCCCTCCAGAGTCCAACCATGAAAATGACTAAGAAAATACATAATATAGGCAAGATAACACCTTTCCTTGCCTCTAGTGGTCGAGCTCATCCTCCTAGGAGCTGTTCCAACCAATTCTAAACAAAGCACTACAATCTAGGCAATCAAAACAACTTTCGTCTATAGTAGGAAACAATTCATTCATTAAATGTTTGCTATTTCATGAATGAATCTTCTAGAATAGGTAAATAAGTGTCGTGTCAACATGAAAATACATTAATTACATCAAAGAGGGTGAAAAATCCATCACAAGTCAAAACTGGTCAAAGCTGGGCAAATTCCTGAGCTGTAGATGAAAAATTGAGAAAATGTGCTGATGCGTAGCGCCCCAATCCTGAACGCGTAGCGCGCATTTGAGCCAACTGTTGAGGCACTTCCGGCATCCAAATGAGGCACAAGTAGGCTTGTTGGAAAGGTCTGGATGTCGACTTTCCAACCAAGTGTAATTTCTCAATTGTGTGGTTATTTTCCCCTCCAAAAATGAAATCTTCCAAGACTGCTTCCTGTGTGTCCAAAAAGTGGCAGAAAATCATTTTTTGCATGTTTTTTGACCTTCTGAGGGCTCTCAAACCTGATGAAATGTCTTGTCTATTGCTGAGAAAGTGTAATTTGTCATGAAAAATCCAAAAATGCTGAGTTTTTGAGAAATGGACTTGCCCATCTTCAGGGTAGCGCGCAGCGCACTACGTGTTCAGAGCAAAAACCTGTGTGTGGCACAAAAAAAAGTCAAAATTGACCAAAATTGCTCAAAATTTGAAAATTTGAGCTGGAAGTGCATCATTGAGCACCATGCTCCTTCAAGGTATCCTCAACCAAAATATGAAGGGATCGGGCCTTTTCCTCCGTTTTAGTGCCTTGGCAACCGTCCTTTGAGCACCTTCATTTTGCCTTACACACATGCATTCGAGCCCAATAGTGATCTTCATGTGTCGGAGCATGTCCTTTTCCGTGTTTTCCTTGGCCAGAAACTTTTCCAAATGAGTATTGACCCAGATGAGCATAGCCTCTCGCTCAATGGGTGTCAAATCGCCGGGTCTCTTGCGAGCCAAGTTGCGGTCTTCAGGATCCTCCGCAACACATCAAGAGAGTGTTCATCCTCTAATTGCTTGTTGCGCTGCTCTAGATAAGTAATTGTCCAGTTTTCCATCTCCAATTTTTGCTGCAACAAGTCATTTTCAGCCCTTAGTTGCTGGATGATCTCCTTTGACTCTAGGCTAGGAGAAAGAATATCAAGGTCAACAACATCTATGCCTGGAACACCTGATGGCCCCTCATCAATCTTGGGCTGCTTGCCTCTCTCTGGCACCTGTGCTGCTGTCGAAAGCGAGGCCCCTTCCACTTGATGTGGAGATAACACTCGCTGTGCTGATGAAGAGGGCGAGACCCCTTCCACCTGATGTGGAGATAATACTCGCCGTGCAGATGCAAATAAGGCCCTGTGGCCTCTCTGATATGTAACATAAGGAGGAGTGCTAACATGCCCGGGCTCGGGAATATCAAACTGATGTGAAGGCCTCCCTCATCACGAACAACCTCAGGAGGTGTTTGTGGCACTGTGAACAAGTCACGAGAAATAAAATCTCCCATGGAATACCCTGTTGTGCCAATGATGCATGACCACAATCTTGATCAGTGCATAATGATAAATGCTCTTGCTCGGCTCTTTCTTTGCACAAAGGGCACCATCCTCTCTATATTTCGGCACATGAAGAATGGAATGTTCATCATTCGTACCCATGTGAAATGCATCAACAAATGGATATGGTACGAATAACAAATGTGAAAATCTGCCCTCACAAGTGAAATAGCGAATGATGATCTTCATCATAGGTGCATACTCATCTCTTAAGAACCTGAAGGGAAAAACACCAGTTAGGTACCTCATACATGCAGGTTTGATATATGGATCATAATGAAATCTGTCCAAAAACTGGCACTTGCTCCATTCTTCTCCAATATTGGGTATCCCTGTTGCTTGAGAACAATCTCAGGTGACAATGTGAAGTCCACTCCTGCAAGATTCACATGCCCATTTTGCAAATGTAGGACAAACAATCGGGCCAATTCCTTGTGGTGTTGAATTTGGGAGATTCTTTCACAATATTCATAGCATGATAGATATCGGAAACATGACACTGCAAGTGGACAAGCTTGTAGAGAAGCAAAGAGGTGGGTTCCTCCCTGACATGCTGACCACCCTCTTACACCCCTGTGATGCCTCCTTGGCACCTCTATCTCTGGTGTTGTTTCACGGTCATCACTTTGCTCATAATCTGTTTCGGTTTCTGACATGGTTCTGGAGGCAAGTGACTGCAAAATAATGTTGAATGTGCACCCAATGAATTGGTGTTTTGACTTGTTTTTGAATGTTGTTACCAAAGGGGACAAATACACATGGGAAATGTTAGGGAAAAGGGAAAATTGAGGGGATTAGGGAAAAACAAATGTGGAAGGAAATGTTAGGAAAGGAACATGGAACATATACAATCATAATTTGTAGGATTGTAATGGGAAGTAGGGTTTAGGAAATTTACATAGGATTTTAGGAATTAATAGGGTTTAGGAATTTTCATGATTTTTAGGAGGGAAATTATATGTTTTGCAT
>CM062805.1:808250914-808312844 GCA_031772625.1 Pinus tabuliformis | reverse complement strand
CATCAAATTAGAAGAAGGGAAAAAGCCAGAATCACTCATGCCAAACATCAACAAATCATCAAGGCATCCTTTGACTCATCCTCATCCGGTTCCAAAAAGTTTCAAGTTGGTGACTTAGTTCTCAAATGGGACAAGGCCCATGAAGATAAAGGTAAGCATACCAAATTTCAGAAAATGTGGCTTGGACCATTTCAGATCTGTGAAAAGATAGGCCATTCAACCTTTATATTGCAAGACTTATCAGGGTTGAGAGATTCTCTCCCTGTTAATGGCCTGATCTTGAAGAAATTCTTTAATTGAGAAGGTAATCCCTTCTCCTCTTCGTAGATTTGTGTAGTTTGTAGGATTTGCAAGAAATAAAATTGTAGACTATCCTCCATTGACCTTTTGCTGTGTTTGAAGAAGCTGTCTCATAAAAGTAATATGAATATTGGCTTTTAGATAATAGAATTCTCAAATCAAAAGGGATAATTTCTAGGAAATTAGATATCTTTTTGTTCTGAAACCACAATCCAACTTTTGAAGACTCCTCTCAAAATGTGAAAGTTCTGTCAATCATTTTCTGTTTTCAAAACTGGTCTCCAAAGGTTATTCATTTTAAGATAGAAACTAACCCATTTTCAGCATCTTCAACTCTTCACCTGTCATCCATTTGCTCTTAAGGAGAAGATTGTTCATCTCATTCACTAAAGTTTATGATTACTCAGAGTGTAATTCTAAAATATAAAAGATTAAAGATAAGAGGTCTTATTACAAGCCTGCTTACCATGCTCATAGGAAAATAGTTTGACTGACATTACCAATACTGCCTATCAAAACAGGGTAATGGCTTGAAATTACAAGACAAGGGGTCTCATCATGAACCGGCTTGTTCAGTTAAATTACTACCAGTGAATGGCATTGTCAACAGCTGGCCACCAAACCAGGACAATGGCTTTTTATCTTATCAAGGACAAAGAAGAAAAAGGAGATGAAATACAAAATATGAAAAATTGTTTTGGATTCATTCTGCTAATCACACTCTTATGTGAATGGAAATGTGGACAATAGTATGGTTAAAAGGTATCCCTGTCGAGACTATAAACGTTTGCTGGCAACAGAGGCTCTACCTATGACAAGGGATTAATTATAAAAGCTGATTTGGGAAAGTTTTCTGTTTTATATTTATAAACCAACAAAGGCCTATTTTAAAAACTTAGAATGTATTTATTTTCTCTGAAGGGGAGGAAGTTAACAAAATAAGTTCACCTTGTTCAGAATGCATAGATATCCAGTTATATTAGAATTTTCCCCCTTCTGATCGAGTTTCTATTTTGGAAAAGCTTAAGTGTTTGTATTAGTCTCAGAGATCACTGGTTCTTCCAGCGAATCGCCAATTGTTGTGCTCTACAACAACCCCCCATTTTGTATCATTTTATTTACAAATGTTAACATATGAAATGGGTCCCTTTTAAAGTTTGATTGGCATCAAAATCTTTTGTTGTTCAAAAAGGCCTTATAATCGAATGAGTTTATGTATTTAAGCCTTTTGAATAATTGTGTTCCAATAATAAAACAATCTTTTGTTATTGCGATAAAGTGATCGCAAGATCGCATATCGCAATGACATGAGAAACACATTAAAGTGGTATCTTGATCTCCGCCGATGCGATATTGCTATCGGCGATCGGCGATATTCCATGCACACCTTATAAACGCGCACAACCTAAGCCCCGACGCGACGCGATATCGGCGATCGGCTATCGGCGGTGCCTCATGTGGTAAAAAACGCTTTAAGTTATAAACTCCGACCCGATGCGATTTTGCAATCGGCAGTCGGCAGCACCCCATGTACCCTAATAAGGCGCCCAGGTCTTACCCCCGATGCGATGCGATATCGGCGATCGGGAAGTCGGAAAATCACTTTATATGCACCCTCTTGCGCTAGTCCGATGCGATGTCGCAATCGGCACTCGGCAGGATCTTTTGCTAATGATTGTGCAACATCTATTCCCCGAAGCGATGCGATATCGGTTATCGGCGGTCGGCATTCTCAAAAAGTCATCACTTAAAGACCTTAAAGTTATATGGATATCCGGTTGATAAAGCGCAAATTCCAAAAATGTCGTTAAATGCAGGGATAAGGTGATGTATGTGTATTTAAAACTTTGCCCCTTTGATTAACGAACACCTGCGCTTAACCGCCAAAATATCTGTTACAAGCTTCAGGGGGTCATTCAGCCGGATAACGGTGTAATAGTCATTTAATGGGTAGCAGGCCTTAAACCACCATTAATGCATCTGCAATATCTTCCCAGTGATTGGATCCGTAGCCACTTTTGAGAATTAATCTCAGCACGCTTCAAATGATGTATCTTTCCCGCTATGGATTGTCATTGTTATTTCCTTGTTACGATTTCTCTTGCATTTGTGTAGAATTCATCTGTTGAGAGAATCTTGAGCATGATGGGAGAAGAAATCCAAGAGGACTGCGGGCTCCGCTGCTACATCTGTTGCAGGACAAGCTGCCGCAGATAAGAAGAAAGGCCTAATTTCATACACTACATGCACGGTCTTACTAGGACTACATGGCAGGGCACTTATAATCTATTAGAGCTGAGCAACCGAAAGTGACAGTGATGAAGCTAGTGTGGATGTGTTAAAGAAGTCGATGCTACTCTTAAATATTTGGCCGACTCCTTCCTTCACAGGATAGCAGCCAGAGAGAAAATCCTTCCCTACACTGATGTAGTGCGATGGGCGATCGAGGAAATTCCAATCTTCGATAGAACGTTTAACACAAGGGATGGGAGGATTTTCGGGTCGTTCAAGCCAAGCATCTAAGGCAAATGTATCAATTTCCCGAGCCAGAAAGATCTACAACAAAGCTTTCGTGAGAATTTGCAGCCGACAATGAAGTGCAATCCAAGCCCATCCAGGATTGGAGGCAGAATCCTGCCAAACACAAACACGAAAGCTCTGGTAAGTACTCAGTCGATTCTTTGGCTTCTCCGTATTGCTATGCGGGATTATGATGTGTAGGCTATGGGGATTACACGACTCTGCTAATTTCGACATAGAGATGGTTCCCCTGATGGAAGCAACCGTTAATAGTATAATCATGGATTGGGCCACCATTATCAGTGGAAAGGAAGGCTCGAAAGATACAGACACCTCTAAAACAAGCGATGCACCAGATATCACTTCTTCTCAGGTTCTAAGCGGAACTAGCGGCCCACCCATTTCAAAGGATATCGAGGTAATTACTAAAGACCCTTCCGATCAAATTGTTCTCCAGGTGGAAGATATTCCTCCCCTGGATGTTTTCTACAGCCCTAGGCACAGAGCAATCGTTAAGCGATCAAGGAAGAGACGAAAGCTTGATCAACCTTCTATCTTTCCTGAGCAAACAGTCACGGGCAATGTAGTGTGGAAGGAGGAATTGGATCCCTCCGATGATCTAACAAAGCTGTCGCAGTATGCAGGAGCTTATTCTGCAGCGACTATTGACAAGGCATCGGAGGTAAGTCTTCTATTAAAGACTAAGGACCAGGAGATTTGTGCATTACAGGCAGAAGTAACCGAGGCGAAGCACAAGGCAGCGCAAGCAGAAGAGCAGTTGTTGGTACAACAATAAGAAAACAATTTATTAACCCAGCAACTGCAGACTGAGAAACAGAGAATCGACCAAAGCGCGGTCCAGAAGTAGAAAGAGTTATCGGAGGCATTGGCACAGTTGAGAACAACGAATGAGCTGATGATGAAATCAAAAGACGAGCAAATAGCTCAACTATTAGCACAGCTCGAAGACATCAAGGGCACCCAGAAAGTAGAGGATTTCAGAGCAGAGGCAGCTCAAATAAATAGCGCATTAATATCTCAGATTAGACTCCTATGCCGACAACTCACTGAGGCGGAGCCATTATGCGAACTAACTACAACAGTATGTCAGCAGGTAGAGAAAGCCAGAAATGAGCTAGATCAGGCCGAAGAAACCATAGCCGCTTATCTTGATTGGCAAGATTCTGATGTGGGGAAGGCAGCGAACTTGCCCAGAATCTATGAGACATACAAGGACATACTCTTCACAGAATGGCAAACTCAAGTGATGAAAGCAGAAAGGGCAGCTTCAAGGTGTAAATTGATTGCCAGAAATATGATTGATTTAGTCAACAACACACTCTATTTGGCAAACATGATCTCCCAATGCACACCTGGAAGCATAACAACAACAAACATGATTGAACAAACAAGTTATCATGACTTGGAGGAAAAGGGAAGGTTAATCGCTGGAGTAAATACTTTAACCTCCGAGGCATATTGGCTCTTTCTAATCAAGCCACACACTCAAAGGTCGGCCCTCAAGTGTTTAACAGATGCTCTCGGATGCCTAATCCCCGACATTCAAGATGCCACATATGATGCCCAGCTCAGTTCGCGTCTCAACACTCCACCTGAAGTAGAGCCAATGCTGGCGATATGTCAGCTAAGGTTTAAAGGCAAAGAGCCCACCTGATGAATCATTGCCGCCGATTACCAGATCGCCAAGGAAGATGGAAGAAATATTTATTGATGCCAATTTAATAGCTTTTCAATTTCTTAGATATTTAGAATAGCTTAGTATTTATAGACCCTTTCATGTTTTTAGAAAGGGTCGTAAAATTTTGTAATAGACTAAAAGGCTGAAGTTTGCACTACTGTGCTTCAGCCTATATTCTTTTGTGAAACTCGACCAATGGTTCTTAATTTAACGGGAAAGTTGTTTTATGCAATTGTGCACTATTGTCTGTTGTTTGGAATGCTTTCTGAGTTGAAGGAAGGACTGCGACATAGCGATTAATATACTGGAGTGATAAACAGCTTACATGGTACTTTTATCTGCATCTGTGCTCATTCCTCTTATATGAATTGCTGTGTTATTATTTTTGCTATTGTTGAATACATGTATGCGCTGTAACAGCAAGTCTCCATTTCATTCCACTATTGGATGTTTCGTGATATGCCTTCTCTTTTAATCGTGCATGTATCAATGATATGAATGATAAAGTGTAGTAATTCGCTGTTATCGCTCTGCATAACTAATTATGCAGAGCAATCTTGAATGATTTAAAAGTTTTAGCGTTAGAGTCATCTATATGCTTGCCTTGAAGAACGGATTATCAAACGCTACGCTTTAAAAATTGATAAGTCCCGGGATTAGATTATAGTTAGTATATTTCGCCGATAGTTTTAGTTGTTCGCTTATCACCATCATATCCCATAAGTCACTCATCCATCCCGTTTACTTATAATTTTTGGGAAACTGGTCCCATTATCCCCAGTCGGAACCACTATTCCAAACGGAAAAGGAGCTGTACTAAGGTCCGGACCGGGTGGTTTCCCCAATGTTGTTGCAACGATTTTCGGGGCATCAACAGATTCTTTAGGCGTGTGATTCAAATTTGTTTGGTTCTTTAGAGACTTTAGGTGGTTTGATTTGAGATTTTACTTTGTTTTCGTGTGTAGTAGTTAAAAGTTTTTAGCTGTGGCGGAATTACCGAGACAGTCCCGTAGACTTCGGGGCCAGTCTCCTGAAGTTGTTTTTTGTGGCCGAATTGTTGAGGAGATCCCGTAGACTTCAGGGTGAACCTCCTCGAGACGACCCCAGTAATCTAGAAGGTTTGAAGGTCCTTGTAACTCCTCCTAGTGGCAGTAGAGTAGGTTCACCTGAAGAAGGAGAATCTTCCTTGGTAGTCCATTCAGATTACCAAAGTCTAGAGACAGGTTATAATCCCGAAGCTGTTACAGTTTCTGAGCTTACTGGTAGTTTTTCATCTACTAGTGATATAGGCGAAGAACCTGAAATATCCGAGCCTGTTACTCCAACTTCTAGTGTTCCTGATTCACCTAGGATTGAAAGAGTCATAACCGAGAATCTTCCTTCTGGTTTGACAGCTATTGAAGAACTTACTCTAGAAGAAGAAGTAGGCCCTGTTCTTGAAGATCAACCTACTCTTGACTTAAGAGAGCGTGAATCTATCTTTTACAGTCCACCTAGGAGTACTACTTGGTATCTTTCGTTAACTAATTATCTTGACAACTCAGGGATAAGTTTTTCTCCACCTCGTACTCCTTATCCACCCGGAGAATCTTCCTTGGTAGTCCATTCAGATTACCAAAGTCTAGAGACAGGTTATAATCCCGAAGTTGTTACAGTTTCTGAGCTTAGGCCCTGTTCTTGAAGATCAACCTACTCTTGACTTAAGAGAGCGTGAATCTATCTTTTACAGTCCACGTAGGAGTACTACTTGGTATCTTTCATGAACTAATTATCTTGACAACTCAGGGATAAGTTTTTCTCCACCTCGTACTCCTTATCCACCCGAGGTATTTATACTCCTGTAAATATGTCTAGTTCGTCGTCCGTGTCTACTCCATCTCCTGAAACTTTCTTGTATGGTGGTCCTTCTGTTCCTACTGGGTATCAATCACTTTCTGGTACCTTTGCGGGAGCATCTCCTCAACCCATTGATCATGGGTTATTAGCTGGAAACAATGGTAATATACCATTGGGTGTAGGAGACATTTACATGATGTCAGGTTCAGTTCCCGTTTCTCAACCTCAAGGTGGTCAATTTCCGCCTGGGGGGCAGCCTCAATTAATGCCTGGGGGGCAACCTCAAGGTACTCAAGTTGCGATTGGGGGGCTGCCTCAAGGACAGTATGTACCTATGGTGCAATACATTCCCCAGGGTCAACCCCAACCTCAATATGTACCTCAAGGTCAACCTCAGTATCAATTTATGCCTCAAGGCCAACCCCAGTATCAGTACTTACCTCAAGGATATCTACCCCAAGGTCAGTACTCGAGTCAAGGTTATCAACCACCTCAGGGTCAGTCTTATGTTCAAGGTCCGAGAAATGTACCTTTCAATTATCAACCCTACCCTCAACCTGGTTACGGATCTCAGTATCCTCAACCTGTTACGGGTCAATACCCCGGAATGATAGTGTGGGGTCCCTCACAAGGTCAACAGGTGTTGCAGCCAAGTATATAGTCGTTACCTCAAACTGGACAACCTGTAGTTTCTGGTCCACCCCAGCAACCGCAACCTGTCCAGTCAAGTGTTCAAACTTCGGTAACTTCAGTAGTTACTCAGCTGCCAATCGCACATAGTACTCCATCTCAAACGGCTGCTGCAACTACCGCAACATCTACCACACTTACTTCTGGAGTATCGACAGCTCCGGTTTCTACTGTCTCTGCAAACACCTCTCAGACATTTGTACCGTTGTCTGGATCCACGATTCAAACCACGGTCCAGATGCCTGCAGGGCAACCTGGTTTAAGTAATTTTGTAACAAGTCAACCACAATTTACTTATCGACAACACCAGGACAGTACCAATACGGGCCTGCTGTCCAACAACCGGTTTACCAGTATCAACCGTATCCTGGGTATACTTATCAACAACCTCAGCAACCCCAGTACGGTCTGGTTAATCCTGGTTTTCCAGGAGGATATAATATCCCGAATGCGATTCCTGTTCCAAGTTATCCTGGATATCCTCCTCCTGGAGCTGGTCTTGTGACCCAAAGTTTTAGAGATCCTAACCGGCAATTACCGTTTATCGCAACTTTGGATTTACCCGACTTGACGCGCCTAACGAACGATCCATTAAATTATCTTTCGTTCTGGCCGCCAATGCCAAATAAGTTGCCCAACGATATACCCAAGTTCGAAGGTAAGTCTTGAGAGGATCCATCAAATCACGTGATGACTTACCACCTCTGGTGTGCTTCGAATTCCATCTCGGATGATTCGATCCGTTTACATCTTTTCCAGCGTACGCTCATTGGTCTCGCGGCCAAGTGGTACATTGAGTTACCACGGGCCTCTTTTTATAACTTTAGCCAGTTAGCTACCTCGTTCCTAACTCATTTTCAGTTGCCGGTCAGATACGGTAACGGTACGGAGTTATTAACTTCACTAAAACAATCGACGTCCACGTATATTTCTGATCACATTCATGAGTGGAGACGTCAAAGAAGGTTAGTGAAAGTTTTTATTCCGGACCAAATCTTAGATGAATGGTTTGTTAAATCATTATTACCGAAGATTACTGAAGATGTAGCTAAGGCCGGAGTAGTTACTGAGGAGCAAGTCATTGCTCAGGCGCAGTACTTTGACTTAGTTTATACTCAGTCGGGTACGTTACACGAGAAGATTCCAGATCTTCCAAAATCGAATCAAATCGTTGCTGCTCCTTCGGGATCTCATGCCGCTGATGGTATGATTGGTACGGTGAACACAAAGAGCAAGAAGAAGTCTTCCAATAATTCTACTACTCCTATAATCACCTTGCCTGATTCCCCGATAGGAGAGTCTTCTCCTGAACTTTCCGCCGATATTCATGCTGTGGAGTCATCTACGGCCAAATCAAAAAACGGTGGAAAGAAGAAAGGAAAGAAGAAGGCTAAAGCTGACAAGGCTCCGAAGGAGAAAACAGAAAAGTCGGAAACCAATGACGAAAAGCGCAAACCTCGATATCCTTGTCTTATTTGTGAAGAGGATCATTTTACAAGAGATTGCCCTCATCGGGCCGAGGTTGTGAAAATAGTCAAAGGTTCTCCCACTCCTGCTGTGTTAAAAGATCCATTTCCAAAGCAGGAAAGTAAGATGATAGGTTCTTCCTCGACTGCCAGTGAAGAACCCATTTTGATGATGTCTCATGTGAGGATTGTGACTCGGTCGCAAGATTATGGTAATAAGAATCCTATTGATGGTAAAGAAGCAGAATCTTCTCATTCTAATCCATCAACCTCAGCTCCTGGTTCCGATCCACTACAGATCGAAAAACCTAACCCGGACTTAGTGATTAAACCACCCGCCAAGGGTGTACTTCAGAGGTCTGCTTTCAATCCACATGCGAGAGCAGCCCAGAATTACAACATTGTTGAGGACTTAGCTGTTTCACCCTCAGCAATGTCGGCTTTGGAAGTGCTGCAATCATGTCCAGCACAACGAAAATTACTTTTGTCGGCTATCAGAGCTGTTGATGTTCATGACCCGAATCTGATAATCTTCGATCTAGAAAATAGTACACCGCGTCTACCCCATCAGATGGCTTTCCAAATTCCAGTGATAGTCAAAAACAGGCCTATTCATCGGACTGTGATTGATGAGGGAGCTTCTACGTGTATTATGTCGATTCAATGTTGGATATTGCTTGGTTCTCCTTCGTTGAACCAATCCCCGACCATCCTTAAGGCCTTTGATGGCCGTGGGTTCCGTCCGTTTGGTATTCTACAGGAATTGCCTATAGGGGTAGAAGGTAAAACCGTTAGTCTGGATGTGGAGGTGGTTGATGCCCCTCTAGACTACAACCTTATTTTGGGTCGAAGTTGGTCATATGCTATGACAGCGGTCGTTTCATCGGTCTTCAGAGTAATTAAGTTTCCATATAATGGTAAGATCGTGACGATTGATCAGCTGACATACTTTTCATCTGACCCAGCCTCTTCAGAGAGTATCCAGGATGTCGGTAAGACGACAATCCCTTATAGGTACGTTGGCGTAGGTTTAGTTAAAGATTCCAGTTTACTGGGAACTTTTCCTTTCCCTCCAATCAACGCAGACCCTTCATTTGCATCAATTCATATGATTACATCAGACAACATTATTTATGATGATTCTTGGATTGTCCCATCTGAATCTGAGATAGACTCATTCGGTGATGCTATGCCTTTGAGTCCATATGAAATTGCTTATGAAGCCGTCATGTCTTTTACCGACTTGCGTTCAACCCAAATCGACCAAATGAATGTGGTCAGTGAAGAATCACTTTTCACATCAACCTTAGAACGGATAGCATTTCCCGAAGTCGTGTCATCTGACGAGCAACTTCGCGAAATCCTAAGTGTAGACGATCTACCATGGGAATATCTCCATCACAGATCTTCGTTTTTACCTAAGGATGATGCTTTTGAAAATGATTTTTCATCTATCTTTACCGCTAAATATGTCAAAGAAGCTCAGAATCCAACGAAACATCCTGATTCAGAGTTGAATCTAGGGAATATTTCTCGCACTATTCCCATTGATATTTCAGTGAAGCTCAGAATTGTTGAGAACATTCATATAGGTGCCTCGTGTACAGATGAAGAAATTCAAACTTACAAGGCCCTATTCCAAGAATTCCGCGACGTGTTTGCCTGGTCCTACGAGGAAATGCCAAGAATCGATCTCGCTATTGTTGTCCATGAAATCAAGACCTACCCGGACGCTAAACCCGTCCGGCAACGGTTGCGTCAGATTCACCCTCGAAAAGCAGCTGCCATTAAAGCGGAAGTCGAAAAGCTGTTGAAAGCAGGTTTCATTTATCCGATCCCGTTAACGGATTGGGTATCGAATATTGTTCCGGTTAACAAAAAACAAGGAACAATAAGAATCTGTATCGATTATAGGGATATCAATCGAGCTTGTCCAAAAGACAACTATCCTATGCCCTATATCGATCAAATAATTGATGATTGTGCCGGAAGTGAAATGTTTTCCTTTATGGATGGTTTTTCGGGCTATAATCAAATCAATATTCTACCTGCCGATCAACCAAAAACAACATTCATTTGTCCATGGGGGACATTTGCTTATTGCAAATTACCTTTTGGGCTTAAGAATGCCGGAGCCACTTTTCAACGGGCGATGTCTTATGCATTTCATGACATCAAACACATTGTGCAACCGTACCTCGATGACTTGCCTCCTCATTCTTTGCATCGAGCTGATCACCTTGTCCACTTACGAGCAATCTTCATGAGGTGTCGGCATTATCGAATTCGGTTGAATCCGCACAAGTGTGTATTTTGTATAGAGGCGAGTCGATTGCTGGGATTTGTTGTTTCAAAAGCCGGCATTCGCGTTGATCCCTCGAAGGTCGAAGCTATCATCAAATTGCCTCCTCCTTCGAGTTTGCACCAACTCCAAAGTTTGCAAGGGAAAGCGAACTTTTTACGCCGATTCATTCCAAACTACGCCGAGGTCACTAAGGGTTTTACATGGTTGTTAAAACAGAACGCTCAATTCTTTTGGGACGAGATTGCCCAACAATCTTTTGATGCACTTAAACACACGTTGACCCATGCACCGTTGTTGCATCCTCCCAACTACAACCAGGACTACTTCTTATACCTCGCGGCTTCGCATTCCACTATTGGAATGGTGTTAGTCCAAGAAGATGAATTCGGAACGGAACATGTGATATATTATCTTAGTAGGACATTAAACCCCACTGAGCTAAAATATTCGCATGTGGAGAAATTGGCCCTGGCAGCTGTTCAAGCTGTCCAGCGTTTTCGTCACTACATTCTTCTCCGTAAAACTATAGTTATTTCAGATTGCAACCCTATGATTTATATTTTGACTAAACAACTGCTAGGGGGAAAGTACTCTAAATGGATCGTTATCCTGCAAGAGTTCGACTTGGAGTTTGAGAAGTCCAAGTCTAAGAAATCCTTAGTTTTTGCGGAACTGATGTGTGATTTCCCGCATGCTGACACAGAAACTGTGGTAGAGGAGTCCATCCCCGACGAATCTTTGTTTCTTATCAGTACTTTAGATCCGTGGTATGGGGATATAATCATCTATCTCCAAACCCAAACCTTTCGACCTGAAGCTTCAAAGTCAGAGCGTCGAAAAATTCGATTCCAGTCCCAGCAATACAAAATTATTGGAGATACACTTTATCGCCGGGGGGCAGACTTGGTTTTTCGACGTTGTTTAACTCACGAAGAGGCTGAGAGAGTTTTAAATGATTGTCACTCTGGAGCGTATGGCGGTCATATGTCTGGGTATGCCACAACTCAGAAGGTGTTGTGTGCTGGCTATTTCTGGCCGTCCATGTTTAAAGATTGCATCATTGCGGTCCGAAAATGCCACAACTGTCAAGTGTTTGATCGCAAGATGCGCGCACCACCTGCTCCTCTCCACCCTATAATTGCCGTTGGTCCTTTCGCCAAATGGGGTATCGATTTTATAACTTGTAACCCTCACTCGGCCGGGGGGCATGCGTATATCATCCTCGCGGTTGATTATTTTACTAAATGGGCCGAGGCGATGCCTACATTCGATGCAAGCGGCAAAACAGCTGCAGTTTTCGTATTCAATCACATTATAACTAGGTTCGGTGTCCCGCAAGTGATTATCACTGACCATGGGAGCCATTTTCGAAACATCATGATGACTGAGCTTACAAGCCAGCTTGGTTTGCGCCACGATAGTTCTACTCCTTATTATCCACAAGCCAACGGTTTGGTTGAGTCTATCAACAAAGTTCTCGTTATCATGATCCGACGAATCATTGGCATTCATCGGTCGAATTGGCACAACATGTTATTTTCAGCGCTATGGGCATACCGAACCTCAGTGAAAACATCAACAGGGTTCACTCCTTTCCAGCTAGTTTATGGTTTGGAAGCCGTGTTACCCATTGAATGTGAAATCCCATCACTTCAACTGGCTGTCAAATTAATCCCAGCTACTTCCGAAGAGGAGAAACGTTTATTATACTTAGCTCAATTAGATGAGACTCGGCGTGACGCTGCATTGGCAATCGAGACTCATGTGAAGCGAATGAAAGCTCAGTATGATAGAAATGTGACCCCTCAGAGTTTTTCGGAAGGAGACCTAGTGCTATTATATGATCAAGCTAACGATAAGCTAGGTGCTGGAAAATTCATTCCTATGTGGCATGGACCCTACATTGTAAAGCGAAAGTTAGCAAAAGGGGCCTATGAGCTAGTAGATTTTGATGGGGACTCTTTGGGTAAACCCAGAAATGGACTTTACCTAAAGAGGTATTATGCTTAAATGGTGGGTATGGAGAATGTTAGTTAGGTTAGGTTTTCTTTCTAGCTAGTATGTTTGTTAGTTTAGATAGTGTGCTTAGCTTAGAAAGTGTGTTTTTGTCGTTATTCTGGCTTATCTTGGTTTTACTCTTGATATTGCAGATGTCGACGCCTCTCCAAACGTACATTGGATTTGCCGATGGTGCTTGTCGTAGTACACGGAATATCTCTTCCGCAGCTTGGGTTATCTATTCGCCCTCTGACGAGTTAGTTTCTATGCATGGGGTAAGCCTCGGTCAAACGACGAACAACATTGCATAATACAGTGCAGTGGTTGAATTATTATCTGAATCTATTTCATTTGGAATTCGACGTTTGATAGCGAGGTTAGATTCTGAACTTGTTGTATTACAGCTTAATAGAGTATATGCCATTAGAAATCCTGTGTTATTAAGGTTGTTTTTGAGAGTGCGTCTCTTGGAACGTGAATTTGATTACATTGAATATCAACATATTCCAAGGTCTCTAAATACATTAGCAGATGCAATTGCTTCTCGAATGTTGGACAGACATTTGCGATAATCATGCAAGTAAATTTAAAAACATTTCATCACATATGTTAAACAAGATAAGCCGGTAATAATGATATATATATAGATAGGAGTGTGTCAAAAAATATACATCGCCTTAGATCATAGGTTGAAAAACACCTTATGATCGGCAAAATGATAAGTACAAAAAACCAAAAATGACATATGTGTCTACAAAAGTGACTAGCCAATCACTGGTGGTGCTCTCTATACGAGACCACTGCCCGCGCTACCCTACACAGGAACCCTCTGATAGGTCCTGGGACTGCAACCACATAGCGCTGAAGTCGAATAGGAATGTCATCTATGGTGGTCTCTGGTATATCCGCCGTCAGACGCTCTAGATCCTGTTCCAGCTCGGCTAAGGCCTCTGCGGCCGCATCCTGTGGGGCGGGTGCTGGTACAGCTGGTACTCTTCTCTCAAAAGCCCGGAGATTGGCCGGATGCTGTGGACCTACATCTGCATTTTGAAAATTTGCCACTATCAGTTTTGAGACGATATATATAAAAAACAAAAAATAGATAACTTAAAAACTTGTGAAAAATAAAGTACCTCTGTCATCCCATTGTTCTCCCTGTGGAAGAACCATGTCCGGATCATTCCGAAAATCCATTCCGGCATAAGGAAAATCCTGAATAGCAAAGACCTGGCCCTCTAGCCAGTGAAAGTAACCATCAGGAAATCGAACCACTGTCGTGCCCTCATCAAGATGTCGGGCCATCACTGTAACCCATCTCGTCAACTTAGGCTCCTGAGGAGCCCCAACTGGAACAGTAAGCTGCTGAGGGATCAACATGGGAACTCTCTCTAGGGCAAAGCTCACAACCAAAGGCCCATACCCAAAGGTATTTAGTTTCCCGGTCTTTACCCTAGTTAGTTGGGCCTTCATGTTGGCCAGCACAGCTTCGCACCAGTTGAAAATGGTGCCTTGGTAGCAATCTATCGCTATCCACATTTGGGACCCAGTGGCAATATGCAAGGCGGCTGCGCCGCAGAGTCTGGTAACTGTAGAGCCAATTACCATAAGTTCAGGCATGGATATATATTTGATTTCTATCCCTTTCTCCTGGTTCTGATGGTTGCACCACTCTAGCTGGAGGCTAGCAAGGGATTGGCCACCCGGCCTAGTCCTGGAGAGAGTCAGTTGCTCGCCCCCGTTGGGCAAACCAGTGAGAAAATATACATCAGAGGGCTCTATCTCGAGCTGGTGCTCTCCGATGTAAAAGCATTGTTCCTGGACGTTCCACCTTTCAACCAGCCACTCAAGGAATGTCACTTGGCCCCTCATGCCAGCTATGGCCCAGTATTTGTATAGTCCGCATGCCTTCAAAGCATCAATGGAGGGTTGATGATTGATTGCGGCTAAATCAACATCCTCATGCTCTCTTTCGCGCCAATCAAGCATGGTGTGCTCCCTGCACATCATAAAACATCAGTGAGAATCCATAAAATTTAAAAATTTTGGTCTATTTTGGAGGGCCAAGGGTTTCAATTTGTGTTTTGCGGGGTACGCACCCCGGCCTTTAGGGACAGAGCGCCCGGACGCAGGTTCCCTTAAGGCCGGGTGCGTACACCCCGTAATTTTCCCATTGGGAAAATATCGGGGTACGCAGGTCAGCAGTGCATGACCTGCGTACCCCGAAGGGCGCATTTTGAAACCCCAATGCCCCCAAAAAATCAAATAAAAGCTTAAAACTAAATTCTAAACGGATGATAAACAAGAGAGGGGTGTTGTAGAATACCTGGTGAAACAGCGTTCGATTCTAACAGTCGGATTCTCCGCAATCTCCACTGGAAGTTTCTTGTCAAAAGCCCTTTTCTCAACCTCAATAGTAAAATAGTAAAAATGACATGGTAAGAAGTCTTTTTATAGGTTTTTTGGATAAATAAATGCTAGATTTGTTTATTTTTCACCATGAAAGGACATTTTCAATGAATTTTTGCCCATCTTAAACAGGTATGAGTAATGTGTTGTTTCTGTGCAGGACAAAGGGACCTTAGGGTAAATTATCATTTTTCACGTCAGAGTCATCTTTTAAGCTCTTTTCTGACTCCTAAAATATGAAAAGATTGCCGAGCGTTTCTTTTACACTCGTTAAAATGGAATTAAAAGACGGTCCCCTTATAGCCCTTTTTTGATCGTAAAAACAGGAAAAGTTTGCCGGGTTTTTGTCGTTTCAAACTCGATACTGGAAATAAAACGACGTGTCCTTGATCGCTTTTTACTTTTCAGGTCAGTGACACTAATCATGAAAGTACTCCTTGGTCACAAGATCAAGCGGTTCTCCCAGGTATTATTTTATACTTTTTCGGGCTTGGGGGACACAAATTTACGAAAAAGTTCAACCTGGAGTCTTCTTAAGCTTTTCAGACTCTCTAAAATTGAAAAACACCGAGTTTCTCCTATACTGGACTCGCTAAAATTTCACAGTAAAGGACCTGTTCAATTACAAACAGGAACGAACCACTCCTTCCTAGGGTTCAAATCAAAACTAGGTTGGACTCGTCCGAAGGATGAGCTTATAATCAAGCATATGTTATCCTCCTCAAGCTTGTTAAAAATAAAGAGGTACTTGCTAGAAATGGTGGGGGAAAAGAGAGAAGAATGAACCTATTTTTTATCCTTTGTCTCAGAAGAAACCTTATTACCACTCTTGAACACGACACTTTTCATTCACCTGGGTTGGGAAATCCTTTGCCTCACAGTTGATCAAACCACATTGAAAGTCTTTAACCAGGTTCCGGGGATTAACTTTGAGTCATTCGTTACCAAGCCATCTGTTGTGTCGTTATGTGTTCAAGAGGTCTGCAAACAAAAATTTCATCTGCGAAATACTTGTCATCCATTTTGACCATCCCTGAGTCGGTCCTTACAGCAATATTTCTTCAACTTGAACTATGATTTCGTGTTGCGGGCTTGCCTGCAACGGGTCGCTCTCTATCGACATCAGCACATTATCTAGAGAGTTGACTTAGAAATCGTCAGTACCTTGAAGTCTGCATGCATCAATAACAGGTTTCTCGCCTTTGACGTCAGTTTACATCATTGACTTTCGATCGAAGGATTCCGTGAAATGTTCGACATCAACTCATTCATTCACATCTCATGGATTGTACTGGGTACTTTGAGAACCATTGACATTACTGGTGGTTTCTCTCACACTTGTTAACAGTTTACATCATCGACTGGTAATCAAGTGGTTTCTACCATGTTCGACATCAACTCATTTATTCGCATGGCTAGAATCGTACCAATTCGAGAAGTAGAAAAGAAGACCCTGGATCTAGTTTCCACCATCCAGGCTGCGAGGAGTTTTGTATTCATTATATAGTAGACCAATTATAAACAGATGGTTGCGTCCATACTGTGTCTACACAAGTCTATGATTATGATGTACTGCAAGATCATTCCTATATCAGAGTAGTTAGTCCGTTAGTTAAAGTTTTGATCTGAGTATGGGAATGCCTACCTCAGCGATGATATAATCTTATACATGTATTTTGTGTTGAAAATTGCAGGTTCTGACCAGGCTCTCCACGAGATAATCCTTGAAATGATAAAGCGCTTCACCCTTCCTAGATTTACAAAACCCTAATCTACTACAGGCTTCGAACTTTAGGGGGCAATCTGTTACACTAAAAACTGTTACCATGGCTATGTACAGTTAGTATGGCTCTATCAACAGTCATGCTATCCTCCTGGGCAAGTCTTAAGCCTCTGCTCTCCATGTCAAACTCCAAAAGAGAGAGAAAGTATTTATAAATGTATTTATCTCTGGGTACACAGGTTCTCTCAACCTTGCCTGCGGGTACGCACCTAATGTTCACAATAACCGCGTACTTGTACGCTCTGTATGTAAAGGGGCAGGTGCGTACTCCTGTAAAGGTCAAAATGCACAAGTTTCATCTTTAAAAAGTTACTTGTGGTCATTTCTAGAGCATTCTAGAAGGTTGTTTGATGAGTATTGAGCACCTCCAAATGGTTCATGTACCCCTATGAAAGAGGAACTTATCCCATCAAGAGAGGAGCTATCCCATCCAGAAAGGGGATTATCCCATTGATGGTGGACCTGATTAACTTCCTCTTGAGCACTATAAATAGAGGCATTGGGCCAGAAGGAGGAGGAGGTTGAAAGCCAAACATTTCTAAGGGTAGATGCTGCAGGAATTAGGACTCCCATTTAGAAGCTTGTAAGGAGAGATTCCCATCCTTACTTTTTCCATTTGGAAGTGGGTGAGCTTTGTCAAAGTAAAGGAGAACTCTTGATGGACCCTGGGAGGGACTTGCACAACACCAAGGCTCAGGTTGTAATTGTTCCTTTTGTTTCCTATTAATGCAAATGAGTCCATTCTTCTCAATAACTTGTTATTTATGAGTTGTTTCATATACTCCTTGGTCTATATGTTAAATATGTTTTATCTTATGAGATTATCAAGTGCTATTTAATCATTTGATTGTTAGTGGATGCAGGTTTCAAAGTGAAGGAGGAGCTCATCCGGATCGGCGAGGCTGGACTACTACAACAGCGTTGGACTACAGGTAGGATCTAAACACTTGATTTCTTGTATAGTAAATGCATGTTTAGAGAAGGATCGATCTTGTTTGTCTTGTTTGTCACTAGAGAGTCTTAGGCTCCTAGGGAGGTTGATTTGTGTCCGCACTATCGACTCTTTCCGCCTGACAAGGTCCATCGTTGCTGCTACCTGGGTGGACTCCTAGGTGGCCCCTGTGCGGGGCGGGGCGGGGAGGGGTGGGTTGGGGGCATTTCTAAGGGAGGTTGCGGGCTCGGTTTGTCTTGTATGATTTCCTTCCCTTGCCTTTGTGTCGAGGCTGCCGCAGGCGATCATCCGATCAAGGTCCACTGTTGCTGCTGTCCGGGTGGACTCCTAGGTGGCATCGGTGCGGGGCGGGGAGTGGCCTTGGTGCGTTGTGGCTCGGCAGGTCTGCCCATTTTTTTTCCATGTCCTTGGCATGTTGCGCGTGCTTCCTTTTTGGGATGCAAGAGGTGCAAGGCATAAAAGTTTTACATGATATTTTGACCTCTCTTTGACTTGATGGTGTTCAGGTTGGCTCTCGGTAAGAGAGCGCCCGGAATGCCCTTTGAAGTGGGAGGGTGCTACCTGGTTGATCCTGCCAGTAGTCATATGCTTGTCTCAAAGATTAAGCCATGCATGTCTAAGTATGAACTAATTCAGACTGTGAAACTGCGGATGGCTCATTAAATCAGTTATAGTTTTTTTGATGGTACCATACTACTCGGATAACCGTAGTAATTCTAGAGCTAATACGTGCACCAATTCTCGACTCTTTGGAAGGGATGCATTTTTTAGATAAAAGGCCAGCGCGGGCTTGCCCGCTTCTCCGGTGAATCATGATAACTTGATGGATCAGACAGCCCTTGTGCTGGCGATGCTTCATTCAAATTTCCGCCCTATCAACTTTCGATGGTAGGATAGAGGCCTACCATGGTGGTGATGGGTGACGGAGAATTAGGGTTCGATTCCGGAGAGGGAGCCTGAGAAACGGCTACAACATCCAAGTAAGGCAGCAGGCGCGCAAATTACCCAATCCTGACATGGGGAGGTAGTGACAATAAATAACAATACTGGGCTCATTGAGTCTGGTAATTGCAATGAGTACAATCTAAATCCCTTAACGAGGATCCATTGGAGGGAAAGTCTGGTGCCAGCAGCCGCGGTAATTCCAGCTCCAATAGCGTATATTTAAGTTTTTGCAGTTAAAAAGCTCGTAGTTGGATCTTGGGTCATAAGGGTCGGTCCACCTACTCAGTGTGCACCTGCCCTTCCGTCCCTTTTGTCAGCGGCGTGCTCCTGGCCTTAATTGGCTGGGTCGCGGTTCCGGCGCTGTTACTTTGAAAAAATTAAAGTGCTCAAAGCAAGCTTATGCTCTGAATACATTAGCATGGAATAACGTGATAGGAGTCTGGTCCTATTTTGTTGGCCTTCGGGACCGGAGTAATGATTAATAGGGACTATCTGGGGCATTCGTATTTCATGTCAGAGGTGAAATTCTTGGATTTATGAAAGATGGACCACTGCGAAAGCATTTGCCAAGGATGTTTTCATTAATCAAGAATGAAAGTTGGGGGCTCGAAGACGATCAGATACTGTCCTAGTCTCAACCATAAACGATGCCGACCAGGGATCGGCGGATGTTGCTCTAAGGACTCCGCCAACACCTTCTGAGAAATCAGAGTGTTTGGGTTCCGGGGGGAGTATGGTTGTAGGGCTGAAACTTAAAGGAATTGACAGAAGGGCACCACCAGGAGTGGAGCATGCGGCTTAATTTGACTCAACACGGGGAAACTTACCAGGTCTAGACATAGTAAGGATTGACAGATTGAGAGCTCTTTCTTGATTCTATGGGTGGTGGTGCATGGTCGTTCTTAGTTGGTGGAGTGATTTGTCTAGTTAATTCTGATAATGAACAAGACCTAAGCCTGCTAACTAGCTACGCGGAGGTTCCCCTTCGCGGCTAGCTTCTTAGAGGGACTATGGCCATTTAGGCCATGGAAGTTTGAGGCAATAACAGGTCTGTGATGCCCTTAGATGTTCTGGGCCACACGCACGCTACACTGATGCAACCAACGAGTTTTTATTCCTGGTTCGAGAGGATCAGGAAATCTTCTCAAATTGCATCATGATGGGGATAGACCATTGCAATTATTGGTCTTCAACGAGGAATTCCTAGTAAGCACGTGTCATCAACTCGTGTTGACTACGTCCCTGCCCTTTGTACACACCGCCCATCGCTCCTACCGATTGAATGATCCGGTGAAGTGTTCAGATTGCGTCGACGATGGCAGTTTGGCGCCGTCGACGTCGTGAGAAGTTCATTGAACCTTATCATTTAGAGGAAGGAGAAGTCGTAACAAGGTTACCGTAGGTGAACCTGCGGTAGGATCATTGATAGCAGGGGTTTTCTTTTTTGGTTCGGGTTGGTTGGGTGTCGATTGCAATGTGGGACTTTGTGGTGCGTCTCTAGGGGAGCGGGTTTGGTGTTTGGCGGGAACATCGTTGGTTGCTTGTCTCGAGGTAACGCTTGTTTTTTCGTGTGTGCTTGCAAGCCATGCTTGTGCTTGTCCCACCCATCCTTTGTTTTTCTCCCCCCCAATGTGTTTCTGCAGGGGGTTCGGAAGCCTGTTTCTTGGGAGCCCTTCCGACGATCTGTTCGGCCGGGCATGGTTGCTGCAGAGTTGAGGTGCTTGGTAAAAATGATGGATAAATTCAGACTCATTCGTAGCGGCTGTTGGAGAGGTAAATCCCCTCTGCGGACAGAGGCGATCCCACTAGCCCAAAATGGGACAAGCAACAATCAAAACACACTACTGCGCAAGTTCCTAGTTGTATATTAAAAGCGGATGATGAGTACTAACCTAGAGTCCAACGCTAATGTCGAAGACGAGTTGACAATCCCGTTCCCTTGCTCCGGCAGGTCACAATCCTTGCGATCCCCGCATATGGATACCTGCACATGCAAAGAACGAAACGAGAACAAGCATAAAATCCACTAACATACAACTATATTTCAGTCAGAAAGGAAATAAACCAAACATTATCATCATGAACAATGAGATTGGAACCATAACACTAGTCGTTTATTAATGAAATAATAAGCAGAGAAAGATACAACCAAGGTTCTGACGTTGAACCTATCCTCTGGCTGGGCGAGCAAATATATATGTCTTGCAATAGACCATCTCTCTCTCAGGATTCCGGCAGCATAACCTCCCTATGCTCGAAGACTCTTACTATCACTCAGGACAAGCATAATCACAACTAGCATTACTCAAAAACTAGCTTGTCTAATGCATGAGGACAAACTTTTATAGATGGAGAAGGGAGGAAGATACAATGCACCAGGACACTCATTGTGGATTGACATTATCTCTGAAAAGCCACTGTGGATAGATGTCAAGGATAGATGATGACTCTTGACCTCTATCAGATGGATTTTACCTTCAAAAGACTTCGTGATCTGAAGGGAAAAATCATATGGGTGCGCGTTTGTCAAAAATCATTACCAAACTTGGTTGGCGCGAGTGTTGTTCTAAGACAGAGCACCAATGGTCGCACCCCCTTTTTGAGGATCTCAGTGATTGGCGCGGATAAGACACTATGGACCCACGCCAATGGAAAAAGGGCACTTTTCAGGGATAATTTGCAGAAGGTGTCTTCAGGGAACATGAAGTACATACTCAGGGGAACATAATGTAAGTGTTTTTAGACTATGTCACTGCTCACAGGTCCTGGAATGCGTCCTCCAATGTATGGAAACAAGGGTAACAGGGACGGTGACCAATGGTGACAAATTACTGTGTAACAGATGCCCCCTAAAGCATGAGGCCCGAGAGAGAGAGAGGGGTGAAATGCTTTACAAGAACACATGTAGCTGCCGCCGAGAATCTGCATTGAGAAATACAATTGATAGCTCAAATACATGATGTACGTGGTATGGTCGCAGCCATCCATAAGAGAGTACATGATAATCTAGATCCATAGTATGGGCGCAGCCATCTGGTTAGGATCAATGAATTGACTCAGGTATGGTCGCAGCCATCCAGTGAATGAGTCATATATCAAGAATCATGCCTGGATTACAACAGACACAATCCAGGGTCTTGCGCTCCATCTCGACCCGAACAGAAGTACAAGTTCAAGCATGTGAATATGTGAGCTGAAGTCGAACATGCATGAACATCGTCTGATTACCAGTCAATATTGGAAACTGTTAACAGACGCGAGAGGTACCACCAATAATGTCAATGGCCCTCAAGGTACTATGGGTACAATCTATGGCGTGTGAATTAGTGATCTGAAGTCGAACACCCGTAGAATCATTCGATCGGAGGCCAATGATGAAAACCTCACGTCGAACACGAAGAACCTGCCATTGAGGCATGCAGGCTCCAAGGCACCGGCAGGGAGTCTCTAGATCAGCTTCCTGGATAATGAGCTGAAGTCGACAGGAAGTGACCTTGATCGAAGGTGGGCCATAATGTTTCCCACATCATCGACACGAGACAGAGAGATAATGTTGTGAATCAAGATTGTACGAGCTATCAGAGGGAGGTTGTTTCTTTGCAGAGGTCAACTTCTCTTGAACATATCGGCGGCACGTTAATGGAATTGGCAGTATTTGACATCAATGTATCAAAGGTCATGATGACGAGGCAATGAGCAGATGAGAGGTCAAATAGGGGTACCCAAGTCCACGGAAGCAAGTGAAAAATATGAGATGAGATATCCCCACCCCGGACACGAAAGCAGAGAAGTGCCATGTTCAAGAGCGACATACTGCCGACACGACGGTAATTATGGTTCCTTTTTTCCCCCGCCATTTCTGGCGAGTACCCCAATTATTTTTAACAAGCTTGATGGGGATAGCATATGCTTGTGGTATGTCATTTCGACAAAATCCGATGTCATCAGGTTTTAACGAGTCTGACAAAGGAAGAACTCGACGTCTTTTCATGTTTAGAGAGTTTGAAAAGACAGCAGAAAAGGAAACTCCAGGGGTGTCCTTTTTCATAAAGTTGTGTCTCTCGGGCCCGAAAAAGTATAAAATAATGCCCGAAAGAACCGCCCGACCATTACGATCGAGGAGTACTTTTCATAAATAGTGATTTCGACCTGAAAAAGTAAAAAAGCGATCAAAATCACGTCGTTTCGTAACCATTAACGAGTTTGAAACGACAAAAACCTGGTAATCTTTTTATGTTTTAACAGTCGACAAAAAGAACTTTAAAACGACCGCCCCTTATTAACGTTTAACGAGTCAAGAGGAGTGACTCGGCAATCTTTTCCTCTTTAAATGGTCAGAAAAGAGCTGAAAGCAGACCTTAAAGTAACCTTTTCTCATGTTTTACCGAGCTTGAAAAAGTCAAAAAAGAAGCTCGTTTGATTGCTTTGAATTGCACCAACCCCTGTCATCATACAAAAACAGCGTAATACCCACTTTGACATAAAAATATCCCAAAAATACTCAAAAAATATCATTTCTAATGTATTTTTAGGTCAAAAAATGCTATAAATAGTGAAATGGTAAAAATAAAATTACTTTTCACTTTTTACCTTGTGAGTTTACCATTGGAGGGTTTTGGGTGCAAATTTCAACTGCTGATTGCGATCAATCCAGGAGTAATGCGCGGGGCGCAAACATTATGACATACCCGTATATATATACATATGCCTATGGTTTATTATTGTGTTTTTCGTGTGCTTGCTTGTATAATGTTTTAATTACAAGTTACGCAAATGTCTATCTAATATATGATTAGCCAATGCATCAGATAATGTGTTTAATTGTCATGGAATATGTTGATATGTGATAAAATCAAAGTTCCTTTCTAACAATCTCACACGTAAATACAACCTTAGAATATGATGGTTTCTGACGGAATATTGCCCGTTGAGCTGGTGGACGACAAGTTGAGAGTCCAGGTTCACTACCAATGCACGAATTCCACGATTAAATGCTTCAGAAAGTAACTCGATTACAGCACAATATTCCACGACATTGTTAGTAGTACGACCCAAACACACACCCTGACAATCTATCAACTCGCCATGAGGATCGTAGATCACCCATGCCGCAGAGGACAAGTTGCGAGTACTGCGGCAGGCACCATCAGCGAAACCATCATAAGGTGTATTTGACATCTGCACAAGAAGCGAGAAACACAATAAGTGGCAGTTACGCCTTTAAAACTGACACACACACACACAACACACTATCTAGAGTACATGTATGTAGAAAATAAAATGCACTAGCATCACGCATAGTACTTTTTCAAATAAAGCCCATTTCGGGGCTTCCCAAGAGGGTTACCTTCATAATGAATCAGCTCGTAGGCCCCTTTCTGCAAAACTTTCTTTACAATGTAAGGGCCTAGCCACATAGACTCGAGCTTTCCTGCTCCTAGCTTATCTTTTGCCTGATCATAGAGCAAGACTAAGTCTCCCTCAACAAAAGAACGCGGACGTACGGTCTGATCGAAGTGAGTCTTGACTCGCTTCTTTTGCGTTTCGATGGCCAAGGAGGCCAGGCGACGATTTTCATCCAGCCGTTCTAAGTAAAGAAGGCATTCTTCTAACGGAGTGGTGTTGGGAAGCGGCTCGACAACTAACTTTAATGAAGGGATTTCACATTCGATCGGAAGGGTAGCCTCTAGTCCATAAACTAGTTGGAATGGAGTGAAACCAGTGGCATCCTTCACAGAGGTTCGGTAGGCCCACAAAGCCGGGAACAACATCAAATGCCAGTTGGACTTATGCATGCCAACGGTACGTTGAAGCATCGTGACCAAAACTTTATTGATAGCTTCAACTTGGCCATTGGACTGAGGGTAGTACGGAGTTGAACTATCATGTTGCAAGCCTAGCTGGGTTGTTAATTCCAACATCATATGATTACGGAAATGCTTCCCGTGATCAGTAACGATGGCTTGAGGAACACCGAATCGCGAAATAACATGATTAAATAAAAATTGCGCCACTCTGTGACCGTCTTCAGTTAATGTAGGCATCGCCTCGGCCCATTTAGTAAAGTAATCGACGGCAACGATGATAAACCCATGCCCCCCGGCCGAGTGAGGGTTACAGGTCATATAATCAATGCCCCATTTGGCAAAAGGGCCTACGGCGACAACAGGGTGCAACGGAGCAGGAGGCGCTCGCATCTTCCGTTGGTATATCTGGCACTCATGACAAGAGCGGACGGCAAGAATACAATCTTTAAAGATCGAGGGCCAAAAATAGCCAGCACGGAGGATTTTTTGGGCAGTAGCATATCCGGACATGTGACTGCCACAAGCACCAAAGTGGCAGCCATTCAAGACCCTCTCAGCTTCCTCGAGAGTAAGACAGCGGCGGAGAACAGAGTCGGTGCCAAGACGATATAATGTATCGCCAATGATACAGTATGGTTGAGATTGATGACGAATCCTTCGCCGAGCGTCCTTTGAGACGCCCGGGCGAAAGGAGGACGTTTGCAGATATATGATTATATCTCCGTACCATGGATCGAGGGTGCTAATGAGAAATAGGGTCTCATCCGAAATTTGATCCTTGATGTGAGAGGTCGGGGAAGAGGATGGCAAAGAGCAAATTAACTCAGCAAATACAAGTGATTTCTTGGACTTGGCAGTAGTAAATTCCAGGTCAAACTCTTGGAGGATAACAATCCACTTTGAGTACTTGCCCCCCAGCAACTGGCGTGACAATATATACGTCATGGGGTTGCAATCGGAAATCACAGTAGTAGTACGCAAAAGAATATAATGACGGAAGCGTTGTACAGCACAGACTACGGCTAATGCCAACTTCTTGACATAACCATATCGAGTTTCCGTGTCTAAAAGGTTACAGCTGAGATAATAGATAACATGCTGAGTGTCATCATCATCAGTTTGGACAAGAACCATGCTGATAATGGTGTCGGCGGCAGCCAAATACAAGGTGTAGTCGCGATAATAATTCGGGGGACGGAGCAATGGAGCAGAAACAAGGAGGCCCTTAAGACGCTCAAAAGATTCCTGAGCTGTAGCATCCCAATGAAAAGGGACATCACGCTTTAGTAATCGTGTAAAACCTTTGGCCACTTCGGCATAGTTTGGAACAAAACAACGTAAAAAATTGGCTTTACCCTGCAAACTCTGCAATTGATGCAAAGGAGCGGGGGGAGGAAGATTCACGATAGCCTCGACTTTAAGGGGATCCAAACGGATTCCCTCTCGGGAAACGACAAACCGGAGAAGTCTGCCAGATTCAACGCAGAAGACACATTTGTGAGGATTGAGCCTGATTCGGTAGTATCGACAACGAAGAAAGATTTCGTGAAGGTGTTTAGGGTGGTCCTGACATTTAGTTGAATGAGCAGGAAGGTCATCCAGGTAAGGTTGTACAATGTGTCGCATTTGCTTGAACGATGGCCTTGGGTCGTTTGTAGGGCCGCCGATTTTCATCTTCTCTCCATCCCCACTCGGTAGCGCATGAGCGGTAATGATGGCCAGGCTCGGCCTGGGAGGCATATGTGAACAATTCCCCTTCCGCTCTCTGAGTTCCTTGAGCTGGATGGGTTGTTGTGGTGTGGCTCCCTGGCTCGTCCTGGTCCCCCTTGTTCCCCTCCAGATGATACCAGCGACAGGTTTTCTTTCTGTGTGAAAGTTGGGTTGGTAATCGAGTTGTGTTTTCGCGTGTGCCTAAACGATGGCCTTGGGTCGTTTGTAGGGTTTCCGATTTTCATCTTCTCTCCATCCCCACTCGGTAGCGCATGAGCGGTAATGCTGGCCACGCTAGGCCTGGGAGGCATATGTGAACAATTCCCCTTCCGCTCTCCAAGTTCTTGGAGCTGTTTGGGCTATTGTGGTGCAGCTCTGTGGCTCGTCCTGGTCCCCGCGTGCCCCTCCAGATGATACCAGTGATAGGTTTTCTTTCCGTGTGAAAGGTGGGTTGGTAATCGAGTTGTGTTTTCGGGTTTGCTTGAACGATGGCTTTGGGTCGTTTGTAGGGCGGTCGATTTTCATCTTCTCTCCATCCCCACTCGGTAGTGCATGAGCGGTAATGTTGGCCAGGCTTGGCCTGGGAGGCACATGTGAACAATTCCCCTTCTGCTCTCCAAGTTCTTGGAGCTGTATGGGTTGTTGTGGTGTGGCTCCCTGGCTCGTCCCGGTCCCCGCGTGCCCCTCCAGATGATACCAGTGATAGGTTTTATTTTCGTGTGAAAGGTGGCTTGGTAATCGAGTTGTGTTTTCAGGTTTGCCTGAATGATGGCCTTGGGTCGTTTGTAGGGCGGTTGATTTTCATCTTCTATCCATCCCCGCTCGGTAGCGCATGAGCAGTAATGTTGGCCAAGCTCGGCCTGGGAGGCATATGTGAACAATTCCCCTTCCGCTCTCCAAGTTCTTGGAGTTGTATGGGCTTTTGTGGTGTGGCTCCCTGGCTCATCCTGGTCCCCTCGTGCCCCTCCTGATGATACCAGTGGTAGGTTTTCTTTCCATGTGAAAGGTGGGTTGGTGATCGAGTTGTGTTTTCGGGTTTGCCTGAACGATAGCCTTGGGTCATTTGAAGGGCGGCCGATTTTCGTCTTCACTCCATCCCCACTCGGTAGCACATGGGCAGTAATGTGGGCCATGCTCATCCCCATCCCTCTTGCCCATCCCATCGATAAGAATGTTGAAAGTTTTCTCGGTGCTCCTTTGAGCCTTCGTTGTTGCGGGTCCGAGATGGAAGCCCCAAAACTACGTCGTTGCCTATGTCGCTATCGTGCCCGTCGGTTGTTGCGAATAGAGAATTTTGATTGGGCTGGGCAGCCATTTGTGGCTCCATTGAAATTGGCTCCTCATTATATTGTTCACCTCCTCCCTATTTGGTGTGGAGGGTTTTTCTTTTCGTGTGAAAGGTGGGTTGGTAATTAAGTTGGTTTTTCGAGTTTGCCTCAAGAATGGTCTTGGGTCATTTGTAGGGTGTCCGATTTTCATCTTCTCTCCATACCCACTCAGTAGCGCATGAGCAGTAATGTTGGCCATGCTTTTCCTTGGAGGCATATGTGAACAATTCCCCTTCTGCTCCAAGTTTTGGGAGTTGTATGGGTTGTTGTGGTGTGGCTCCTTGTGATGGCTAGCCTCTTCATTGTTCGGTTGTTTATGGTGCCGGTGTCTTGTGCTTGTACTCTTTCCGTGTTGGCATTGTTGGTTGAGATGCATACATTTAAGAGGGACGTGGAAGGGTTTTGGTTGTAAACCACCTACCCTCCCTCTTTCTTGCCTTTTCCATTGGACGATGTGAGGTGTTGTTCTCCTTATTGTAAAGTCAAGGGTTGGAATTCCTTTCAAAGTGCACATCGTTCGTGGTTGCATTGGCTTTGAGGTTTTGATAGATGTGTTGGCCCATATGTTTGATCGAGGGGTCAACTTTTCCCTTGCATCTTGCGTGCGTGGCAGGATTTTGCGGTTGGAAATGTTAAGTCACAACGTTTATGGGCATTTGTTGTTTCAATTGTGTATGCGATTGTGGTCCAATGGGTAGGAGGCTTGCTACTATAGTCATCGATGGTGGGGGCTATTTGGAAGAAGGATTTTGAGGTGGAACGCTTCGACCTCCCTCCTTTGCGTGGAGGTGGCCGTAGGGGAAAATTATTCATCGTCCAGTCGGTAAAGCTGTGGGAAATCTCATAGGTTGCCTGTATGTAGGGTGCGGGGGTACGGAGCTACCCGATCCCTCCTCCTGTTCGGATATGTGTCCTTGTATTGTGTAGCAACCCTCTTGATTTGCATTTGCTTCCTTCCTTTTCCTTCGCATCATGGTTGCTGCAGGCAGTCAAGTGATCGAGGTCCATCGTCAGCTGGCGCGGGTGGACTCCTAGGTGGCCTCGGCGCGTGGCGTGGAGGGTCGAGGGGCATTTCTAAGAGAGAGGTTGTGGGCTCGGTTGGTCTTGTTGTTTTGTTTCCTTCAGTTTCCTTTGCATTGAGGCTACCGCAGGCGATCATGCGATCGAGGTCCATCGTTACTGCTGTCCGAGTGGACTCCTAGGTGGCCTCTCTGCGGGGAGGGTTGGGGGGCACTTGTTGTTTCAATTGTGTATGCGCTCGTGGTCCAATAGGGAGGAGGCTTGCTACTATAGTCATCGATGGTGGGGGCTATCTGGAAGAAGGATTTTGAGGTGGAACGCTTCGACCTCCCTCCTTTGCGTGGAGGTGGCCGTAGGGGAAAATTATTCATCGTCGGGTCGGTAAAGCTGTGGGAAATCCCCTAGGTTGCCTGTACGTAGGGTGCGTGGGGTGCGGGGTTGCCCGATCCCTCCTCCTGTTCGGATATGTGTCCTTGTATTGTGTAGCGACCCTCTTGATTTTCATTTGCTTCCTTCCTTTGCCTTCGCATCGTGGTTGCCGCAGCGGTCAAGTGATCGAGTTCCACCGTCAGCTGCGCTTGTGGGTGCTTAGGTGGCCTCGGTGCATGGCGTGGAGGGTCGGGGGCATTTCTAAGAGAGGTTGTGGAATCGGTTGGTCTTGTTGTTTTGTTTCCTTCCGTTTCCTTTGCATTGAGGTTGCCGCAGGCGATCATGCGATCGAGGTCCATCGTTGCTACTGTCCGGGTGGACTCCTAGGTGGCCTCTCTGCGGGGAGGGTTGGGGGGCACTTGTTGTTTCAATTGTGTATGCGCTTGTGGTCCAATGGGGAGGAGGCTTACTACTATAGTCATCGATGGTGGGGGCTATCTGGAAGAAGGATTTTGAGGTGGAACGCTTCGACCTCCCTCCTTTGCGTGGAGGTGGCCGTAGGGGAAAATTATTCATCGTCCAGTCGGTAAAGCTGTGGGAAATCCCCTAGGTTGCTTGTACGTAGGGTGCATGGGGTGCGGAGCTGCCCGATCCCTCCTCCTGTTCGGATATGTGTCCTTGTATTGTGTAGTGACCCTCTTGATTTGCATTTGCTTCCTTCCTTTGCCTTCGCATCGTGGTTGCCGCAGCGGTCAAGTGATCGAGGTCCACCATCAGCTGGCGCGGGTGGACTCCTAGGTGGCCTCGGTGCGTGGCGTGGAGGGTTGGGGGGCATTTCTAAGAGAGGTTGTGGGCTCGGTTGGTCTTGTTGTTTTGTTTCCTTCCGTTTCCTTTGCATTGAGGCTACCGCAGGCGATCATGCGATCGAGGTCCATCGTTGCTGCTGTCCGGGTGGACTCCTAGGTGGCCTCTCTGTGGGGAGGGTTGGGGGTACTTGTTGTTTCAATTGTGTATGTGCTTGTGGTCCAATGGGGAGGAGGCTTGCTACTATAGTCATCAATGGTGGGGGCTATCTGGAAGAAGGATTTCGAGGTGGAATGCTTTGACTTCCCTCCTTTGCGTGGAGGTGGCTGTAGGGGAAAGTTATTCATTGTTCGGTCTATAAAGCTGTGGGAAATCCCCTAGGTTGCCTGTACGTGGGGTGCGCGGGGTGCGGGGCTGCCCGATCCCTCCTCCTGTTCGGATATGTGTCCTTGTATTGTCTTGCGACCCTCTTGATTTGCATTTGCTTCCTTCCTTTGCCTTCGCATCGCTGTTGCCACATGCGGTCAAGTGATCGAGGTCCACTGTCAGCTGGCGCGGGTCGACTCCTAGGTGGCCTCGGTGCGTGGCGTGGAGGGTCGGGGGGCATTTCTAAGAGAGAGGTTGTGGGCTCGGTTGGTCTTTTTTTGTTTCCTTCCGTTTCCTCTTTGCATTGAGGCTGCTGCAGGCGATCATGCGATCGAGGTCCATCGTTGCTGCTACCCGGGTGGACTCCTAGGTGGTTCCCTTGCCTTTGTGTCGAGGTTTCCGCAGGCGATCATCCGATCGAGGTCCAATGTTGCTGCTGTCCGGGTGGACTCCTAGGTGGCATCGGTGCGGGGCGGGGAGTGGCCTTGGTGTGTTGTGGCTCGGCAGGTTTGCCCATTTGTTTGCCATGTCCTTGGCATGTTGCGCGTGCTTCCTTTTTGGGATGCAAGAGGTGCAAGGCATAAAAGTTTTACATGATATTTTGACCTCTCTTTGACTTGATGGTGTTCAGGTTGGCTCTCGGTAAGAGAGCGCCCGGAATGCCCTTTGAAGTGGGAGGGTGCTACCTGGTTGATCCTGCCAGTAGTCATATGCTTGTCTCAAAGATTAAGCCATGCATGTCTAAGTATGAACTAATTCAGACTGTGAAACTGCGGATGGCTCATTAAATCAGTTATAGTTTTTTTGATGGTACCATACTACTCGGATAACCGTAGTAATTCTAGAGCTAATACGTGCACCAAGTCTCGACTCTTTGGAAGGGATGCATTTTTTAGATAAAAGGCCAGCGCGGGCTTGCCCGCTTCTCCGGTGAATCATGATAACTTGACGGATCAGACAGCCCTTGTGCTGGCAATGCTTCATTCAAATTTCTGCCCTATCAACTTTCGATGGTAGGATAGAGGCCTACCATGGTGGTGATGGGTGATGAAGAATTAGGGTTCGATTCCGGAGAGGGAGCCTAAGAAACGGCTACAACATCCAAGTAAGGCAGCAGGCGCGCAAATTACCCAATCCTGACATGGGGAGGTAGTGACAATAAATAACAATACTGGGCTCATCGAGTCTGGTAATTGGAATGAGTACAATCTAAATCCCTTAACGAGGATCCATTGGAGGGAAAGTCTGGTGCCAGCAGCCGCGGTAATTCCAGCTCCAATAGCGTATATTTAAGTTGTTGCAGTTAAAAAGCTCGTAGTTGGATCTTGGGTCGTAAGGGTCGGTCCGCCTACTCGGTGTGCACCTGCCCTTCCGTCCCTTTTGTCAGCGGCGTGCTCCTGGCCTTAATTAGCTGGGTCGCGGTTCCGGCGCTGTTACTTTGAAAAAATTAAAGTGCTTAAAGCAAGCTTATGCTCTGAATACATTAGCATGGAATAACGTGATAGGAGTCTGGTCCTATTGTGTTGGCCTTCGGGACCGGAGTAATGATTAATAGGGACTATCAGGGGCATTCGTATTTCATTGTCAGAGGTGAAATTCTTGGATTTATGAAAGACATACCTCTGCGAAAGCATTTGCCAAGGATGTTTTCATTAATCAAGAACGAAAGTTGGGGGCTCGAAGACGATCAGATACCGTCCTAGTCTCAACCATAAACGATGCTCACCAGGGATCGGCGGATGTTGCTCTAAGGACTCCGCCAGCACCTTCTGAGAAATCAGAGTGTTTGGGTTCCGTGGGGAGTATGGTCGCAAGGTTGAAACTTAAAGGAATTGACGAAAGGGAACCACCAGGAGTGGAGCCTGCGGCTTAATTTGACTCAACACGGGGAAACTTACCAGGTCCAGACATAGTAAGGATTGACAGATTGAGAGCTCTTTCTTGATTCTATGGGTGGTGGTGCATGGCAGTTCTTAGTTGGTGGAGCGATTTGTCTAGTTAATTCCGATAACGAACGAGACCTCAGCCTGCTAACTAGCTACGCGGAGGTTCCCCTTCGCGGCCAGCTTCTTAGAGGGACTATGGCCGTTTAGGCCATGGAAGTTTGAGGCAATAACAGGTTTGTGATGCCCTTAGATGTTCTGGGCCGCACGCACGCTACACTGATGCAGCCAACGAGTTTTTATTCCTGGTTCGAGAGGATCGGGAAATCTTCTCAAATTGCATCGTGATGGGGATAGACCATTGCAATTATTGGTATTCAACGAGGAATTCCTAGTAAGCGTGTGTCATCAACTCGTGTTGACTACGTCCCTGCCCTTTGTACACACCGCCCATCGCTCCTACCGATTGAATGATCCGGTGAAGTGTTCGGATTGCGTCGACGATGGTGGTTTGCCACCGTCGACGTCGTGAGAAGTTCATTGAACCTTATCATTTAGAGGAAGGAGAAGTCGTAACAAGGTTACCGTATGTGAACCTGCAGTAGGATCATTGATAGCAGGGGTTTTCGTTTTTGGTTCGGGTTGGTTGGGTGTCGATTGCAATGTGCGACTTTGTGGTGCGTCTCTAGGGGAGCGGGTTTGGTGTTTGGCGGGAACATCGTTGGTTGCTTGTCTCGAGGTAACGCTTTTTTTTTCGTGTGTGCTTGCAAGCCATGCTTGTGCTTGTCCCACCCATCCTTTGTTTTTCTCCCCCCCAATGTGTTTCTGTAGGGGGTCTGGAAGCCTGTTTCTTGGGAGCCCTTCCGACGATCTGTTCGGCCGGGCATGGTTGCTGCAGAGTTGAGGTGCTTGGTAAAAACGATGGATAAATTCGGACTCATTCATAGCGGCTGTTGGAGAGGTAAATCCCCTCTGCGGACAGAGGCGATCCCACTAGCCCAAAATGGGACTAGCAACAATCAAAACACGCTACTGCGCAAGTTCCTAGTTTTATATTAAAAGCGGATGACGAGTACTAACCTGGAGTCCAACGCTAATGTCGAAGACGAGTTGACAATCCCGTTCCCTTGCTCCGGCAGGTCACAATCCTTGCGATCCCCGCGTATGGATACCTGCACATGCAAAGAACGAAACGAGAACAAGCATAAAATCCACTAACATACAACTATATTTCAGTCAGAAAGGAAATAAACCAAACATTATCATGATGAACAATGAGATTGGAACCATAACACTAGTCGTTTATTAATGAAATAATAAGCAGAGAAAGATACAACCAAGGTTCTGACGTTGAACCTATCCTCTGGCTGGGCGAGCAGCTATATATGTCTTGCAATAGACCATCTCTCTCTCAGGATTCCGGTAGCATAACCTCCCTATGCTCGAAGACTCTTACTATCACTCAGGACAAGCATAATCACAACTAGCATTACTCAAAAACTAGCTTGTCTAATGGATGAGGACATGCTTTTATAGATGGAGAAGGGAGGAAGATACAATGCACCAGGACACTCATTGTGGATTGACATTATCTCCGAAAAGCCACTGTGGATAGATGTCAAGGATAGATGATGACTCTCGACCTCTATCAGATGGATTTTACCTTCAAAAGACTTCGTGATCTGAAGGGAAAAATCATATGGGTGTGCGTTTGTCAAAAATCATTACCAAACTTGGTTGGCGCGAGTGTTGTTCTAAGACAGAGCGCCAATGGTCGCACCCCCTTTTGAGGATCTCAGTGATTGGCGCGGATAAGACACTATGGACCCACGCCAATGGAAAAAGGGCACTTTTCAGGGATAATTTGCAGAAGGTGTCTTCAGGGAACATGAAGTACATACTCAGGGGAACATAATGCAAGTGTTTTTAGACTATGTCACTGCTCACAGGTCCCGGAATGCGTCCTCCAATGTATGGAAACAGGGGTAACAGGGACGGTGACCAATGGTGACAAATTATTGTGTAACAGATGCCCCCTAAAGCATGAGGCCCAAGAGAGAGAGAGGGGTGAAATGCTTTACAAGAACACATGTAGCTGCCACCGAGAATCTGCATTGAGAAATACAATTGATAGCTCAAATACATGATGTACGTGGTATGGTCGCAGCCATCCATAAGAGAGTACATGATAATCTAGATCCATAGTATGGGCGCAACCATCTGGTTAGGATCAATGAATTGACTCAGGTATGGTCGCAGCCATCCAGTGAATGAGTCATATATCAAGAATCATGCCTGGATTACAACAGACACAATCCAGGGTCTTGCGCTCCATCTCGACCCGAACAGAAGTACAAGTTCAAGCATGTGAATATGTGAGCTGAAGTCGAACATGCATGAACATCGTCTGATTACCAGTCAATATTGGAAACTGCTAACAGACGCGAGAGGTACCACCAATAATGTCAATGGCCCTCAAGGTTCTATGGGTACAATCTACGGCGTGTGAATTAGTGATCTGAAGTCGAACACCTGTAGAATCATTCGATCGGAGGCTAATGATGAAAACCTCACGTCGAACACGAAGAACCTGCCATTGAGGCATGCAGGCTCCAAGGCACCGGCAGGGAGTCTCTAGATCAACTTCCTGGATAATGAGCTGAAGTCGACAGGAAGTGACCTTGATTGAAGGTGGGCCATAATGTTTCCCACATCATCGACACGAGACAGAGAGATAATGTTGTGAATCAAGATTGGACGAGCTATCAGAGGGAGGTTGTTTCTTTGCAGAGGTCAACTTTTCTTGAACATATTGGCGGCACGTTAATGGAATTGGCAGTATTTGACATCAATGTATCAAAGGTCATGATGACGAGGCAATGAGCAGATGAGAGGTCAAATAGGGGTACCCAAGTCCACGGAAGCAAGTGAAAAATATGAGATGAGATATCCCCACCCCAGACACGAAAGCAGGGAAGTGCCATGTTCAAGAGCGACATACTGCCGACAAGACGGTAATTATGGTTCCTTTTTTCCCCCGCCATTTCTGGCGAGTACCCCAATTATTTTTAACAAGCTTGATGGGGATAGCATATGCTTGTGGTACGTCATTTCGACAAAATCTGATGTCATCAGGTTTTAATGAGTCTGACAAAGGAATAACTCGACGTCTTTTCATGTTTAGAGAGTTTGAAAAGACAGCAGAAAAGGAAACTCCAGGGGTGTCCTTTTTCGTAAAGTTGTGTCTCTCGGGCCCGAAAAAGTATAAAATAATGCCCGAAAGAACTGCTCGACCATTACGATCGAGGAGTACTTTTCATAAATAGTGATTTCAACCTGAAAAAGTAAAAAAGCGATCAAAATCACGTCGTTTCTTAACCATTAACGAGTTTGAAACGACAAAAACCCGGTAACCTTTTTATGTTTTAACAGTCGACAAAAAGAACTTTAAAACGACCGCCCCTTATTAACGTTTAACGAGTCAAGAGGAGTGACTCGGAAATCTTTTCCTCTTTAAATGGTCAGAAAAGAGCTGAAAGCAGACCTTAAAGTAACATTTTCTCATGTTTTACCGAGCTTGAAAAAGTCAAAAAAGAAGCTCGTTTGATTTCTTTGAATTGCACCAACTTCTGTCATCATACAAAAACAGCGTAATACCCACTTTGACATAAAAATATCCCAAAAATACTCAAAAAATATCATTTCTAATGTATTTTTAGGTCAAAAAATGCTATAAATAGTGAAATGGTAAAAGTAAAATTACTTTTCACTTTTTACCTTGTGAGTTTACCATTGGAGGGTTTTGGGTGCAAATTTCAACTGCTGATTGCGATCAATCCAGGAGTAATGCGCAGGGCGCAAACATTATGACATACCCGTATATATATGCATATGCCTATGGTTTATTATTGTGTTTTTCGTGTGCTTTCTTGTATAATGTTTTAATTACAAGTTACGCAAATGTCTATCTAATATATGATTAGCCAATGCATCAGATAATGTGTTTAATTGTCGTGGAATATGTTGATATGTGATAAAATCAAAGTTCCTTTCTAACAATCTCACACGTAAATACAACCTTAGAATATGATGGTTTCTGACGGAATATTGCCCGTTGAGCTGGTGGACGACAAGTTGAGAGTCCAGGTTCACTACCAATGCACGAATGCCACGATTAAATGCTTCAGCAAGTAACTCGATTACAACACAATATTCCGCGACATTGTTAGTAGTACGACCCAAACACACACCCTGACAATCTATCAACTTGCCATGAGGATCGTAGATCACCCATGCCACAGAGGACAAGTTGCGAGTACTGTGGCAGGCACCATCAGCGAAACCATCATAAGGTGTATTTGACATCTGCACAAGAAGCGAGAAACACAATAAGTGGCAGTTACGCCTTTAAAACTGACACACACACACACAACACACTAGCTAGAGTACATGTATGTACAAAATAAAATGCACTAGCATCACGCATAGTACTTTTTCAAATAAAGCCCATTTCGGGGCTTCCCAAGAGGGTTACCTTCATAATCAATCAGCTCGTAGGCCCCTTTCTGCAAAACTTTCTTGACAATGTAAGGGCCTAGCCACATAGACTCGAGCTTTCCTGCTCCTAGCTTATCTTTTGCCTGATCATAGAGCAAGACTAAGTCTCCCTCAACAAAAGAACGCGGACGTACGGTCTGATCGAAGTGAGTCTTGACTCGCTTCTTTTGCGTTTCGATGGCCAAGGAGGCCAGGCGACGAGTTTCATCCAGCCGTTCTAAGTAAAGAAGGCGTTCTTCTAACGGAGTGGTGTTGGGAAGTAGCTCGACAGCTAACTTTAATGAAGGGATTTCACATTCGATCGGAAGGGTAGCCTCTAGTCCATAAACTAGCTGGAATGGAGTGAAACCAGTGGCATCCTTCACAGAGGTTCGGTAGGCCCACAAAGCCGGGAACAACATCAAATGCCAGTTGGACTTATGCATGCCAACGGTACGTTGAAGCATCATGACCAAAACTTTATTGATAGCTTCAACTTGGCCATTGGACTGAGGGTAGTACGGAGTTGAACTATCATGTTGCAAGCCTAGCTGGGTTGTTAATTCCAACATCATATGATTACGGAAATGCTTCCCGTGATCAGTAACGATGGCTTGAGGAACACCGAATCGCGAAATAACATGATTAAATAAAAATTGCGCCACTCTGTGACCGTCTTCAGTTAATGTAGGCATCGCCTCGGCCCATTTAGTAAAGTAATCGACGGCAACGATGATAAACCCATGCCCCCCGGCCGAGTGAGGGTTACAGGTCATATAATCAATGCCCCATTTGGCAAAAGGGCCTACGGCGACAACAGGGTGCAACGGAGCAGGAGGCGCTCGCATCTTCCGTTGGTATATCTGGCACTCATGACAAGAGCGGACGGCAAGAATGCAATCTTTAAAGATCGAGGGCCAAAAATAGCCAGCACGGAGGATTTTTTGGGCAGTAGCATATCCGGACATGTGACCGCCACAAGCACCAGAGTGGCAGCCATTCAAGACCCTCTCAGCTTCCTCGAGAGTAAGACAGCGGCAGAGAACAGAGTCGGCGCCAAGACGATATAATGTATCACCAATGATACAGTATGGTTGAGATTGATGACGAATCCTTCGCCGAGCATCCTTTGAGACGCCCGGGCGAAAGGAGGACGTCTACAGATATATGATTATATCTCCGTACCATGGATCAAGGGTGCTAATGAGAAATAGGGTCTCATCCGAAATTTGATCCTCGATGTGAGAGGTCGGGGAAGAGGATGGCAAAGAGCAAATTAACTCAGCAAATACAAGTGATTTCTTGGACTTGGCAGTAGTAAATTCCAGGTCAAACTCTTGGAGGATAACAATCCACTTTGAGTACTTTCCCCCCAGCAACTGGCGTGACAATATATACGTCATGGGGTTGCAATCAGAAATCACAGTAGTAGTACGCAAAAGAATATAATGACGAAAGCGTTGTACAACACAGGCTACGGCTAATGCCAACTTCTCGACATAAGCATATCGAGTTTCTGTGTCTAAAAGGTTGCGGCTGAGATAATAGATAACATGCTGAGTGTCATCATCATCAGTTTGGACAAGAACCATGCCGATAGTGGTGTCGGCGGCAGCCAAATACAAGGTGTAGTCGCGATAATAATTCGGGGGACGGAGCAATGGAGAAGGAAAAAGGAGGCCCTTAAGACGCTCAAAAGATTCCTGAGATGTAGCATCCCAATGAAAAGGGACATCACACTTTAGTAATCGTGTAAAACCTTTGGCCACTTCGGCATAGTTTGGAACAAAACGACGTAAAAAATTGGCTTTACCCTGCAAACTCTGCAATTGATGCAAAGAAGCGGGGGGAGGAAGATTCACGATAGCCTCGACTTTAAGGGGATCCAAACGGATGCCCTCTCGGGAAACGACAAACCCGAGAAGTCTGCCAGATTCAACGCAGAAGACACATTTGTGAGGATTGAGCCTGATTCGGTAGTATCGACAGCGAAGAAAGATTTCGCGAAGGTGTTTAGGGTGGTCCTGACGTTTAGCTGAATGAGCAGGAAGGTCATCCAGGTAAGGCTGTACAATGTGTCGAATGTCATGAAACGCATAGGACATTGCACACTGGAAGGTGGCGCCGACATTTTTAAGACCGAAAGGGAGCTTCTTATAGGCAAAAGTGCCCCAAGGACAGATAAAGGCAGTTTTGTGTTCATCAGCGGGAGCAATATTGATCTGGTTATAGCCAGAAAAACTGTCCATAAAAGAATACATTTCACTTCCGGCACACTCATCAATAATCTGATCAATGAATGGTGTGGGAAAATTATCCTTAGGACAGGCTCGATTTATATCACGATAATCAACACAAACGCGGATTGTACCCTGTTTTTTAGTCACATGTACGATATTTGAAACCCACTCAATGAGCGGAATAGGATAAATAAAACCAGCTTTAAGAAGTTTCTCTACCTCGGCCTTAATCGCTGCAGCCTTTCTGGGGTGTACAGGGCGTAAACGTTGACGTACAGGCTTAGCACCTGGGTACGTGATTATCTCATGCACCACTATGCTAGGATCAATGCCGGGCATTTCTTTGTAGGACCATGCGAAAACATCACGAAATTCACGAAAGAGGTTTGAATAAAGTTGAATATCCTCAAGAGTACAAGTGACTCCAATATGAATATGCTCGACAATCCCTGGTTTGACAGAGATGTCGATGGGTTGGGTTTGCGTAATATTTGCCATATTCCCTTCAGAAGACACCTGATCAATCTGAATAGGTGTTTGCAGTGGGAGAAAAGGAGCAAACCTTTCAAGGCAAGTGAGAATATCCTGAGGGGCAGGGAGGAACGAGGAACGATGGTGAGAGTCATGCCAAGGAAGTTCCTCGAGAGACATAGTCTCAATGATGGCTTCATCGGACAAGAATGTTTCTTGCAAAGGATCTGAAGAAGTCTCATCTACAAGCCCTGAGGAGACATCGAATGAATGGAGGACCGTGCTCGAAAGAGCAAGTTCAGAAGAGGGAGCCGATGCAGCAATAATCTCAATGTAGTTGAGTTCGGCAGGACTCAACAGCATTTTGTCGCCCCAAGAATCTACCTGGTCGATGGGAGGAATGATCCACGGATCATATTAACGAAGGCGACGTTAGGAGGTGGGAGCAGAAAAACACCCATAAGGGCAGGATCTTTAAAAAGTCCGGCTCCCGAACTCTCAGATAATTTCGAGGTATGCTCCACAAAAGGGATGTTACCTTCAGAAGAAGAAGCGAAGAAAGATAGCTGGTCTACGGTAACAATCTTCCCTTGATGGGGGAAACGGATGATACGAAACAGTGATGAAGCAACAGCTTTCATCGCGTAGATCCAGCTACGTCCGAGAAGGAGGTTGTAGGTAAGAGTAGCATCAATGACTTCAACCTCCATTTCGACTGTCTTCCCCTCTAAAGTGATGGGCAAACGTTGGAGTATACCATAAGGATGAGAGGCTCTTCCATCAAAGGCTTCCAAGGTTGTGGGAGACTGACTCAAGGTAGGAGATCCAATAGCTTTCCAACAGGCGACAGACATGATGCAAGTTGAAGCACCTTCATCGATGAATGTATGGTGAATTGTTTTGGAATCAATAATAACCTGTATAAGGAATGCGATTTGAGGAGGCAATCTCTATGTATGGCGTTCCAAGTCAAAAGTAATTAAATCCGAATCTGCCGGTTCTATGCTACCAATAGCGGATAGCAACGACTTCCTCTGAGAAGGGCAGCTCTGGAGAACTTCTAAAGCGGACATAGCCGACAGAGTCTGCGCTAAGTCCTCAACGATATTGTAGTGCTGTGCAGCGTGAGCATTCGGGTTGTAAGAAGATTTCCGGAGTACTCCTTTTGGAGGGGGTCGAAGAGGCGTCTCAGTTGTAGGTCTCTCAATATGGAGTGGACCCGAACTGAACGGAGGAGCACTAGAGGGTATTTCAGGCTCCTTCTCGGTAGATGGCGGATAATCTTTTGTTCGAGTACTGATATTGATAGGTATCGTTCCAGCCATAAACACTTGAGAACCAAAGGAAGAGGGAGGCTGAGATGGGTCAGCCACCATTTGAGTTTTTTGAGTTTGTTGTGAGGGAAAGGGTTCTTTAAGCACCGCAGGAGTCCCGGGAGCGCCTTTCAACAAACGACTAACTTCGGACCGCTTGGGGAAATCCTTCGTATAGTGATCCTCATCACAGATAAGATAAGGATACTTGGGTTTGCGTTTGGCACCATCCTCGGGCGGAGGTTTAGGGGCTTCATGCTTGGGTTGATCTGGCTTATTCTTCGCTTTCCCTTTCTTCTTTGCTTTCGAGGCTTTGTCTTCCGTGGTGGATTGGACGACATTAACCTCGGAAGTAACATTTGAAGTGGGTATTACCTGGGAGGTGGGTTCATTCGAAACAGGTGGTTTTTGCTTCCCAGGGTTCGCGGAATTTTTCTTTGAGGATGAACTAACAGTACCAATAATACCGTCAACAGTTGGTGTTGGCGGGGCTTTGGATGTTCCTGGTCTAGGGGCATCAGGTAAATAATCATACAATGTACCTGACTGAGAGTAAACCAAGTCAAGGTACTAAGCTCGCGCGATAGCTTGCTCTTCAGTGACACACGCTCCCATGGCGATATCCCAAGCTATTGGAGGCACGAACGAAGTCGTAAACCAATCAGTAAGCACCTGGTCGGGAATCCAAAATTTGATCATACGCCTACGCTGTCTCCATTCATGGATATGATCAGAGATATGCGTAGCCTTCATTTGTCTCAAGGAGGTGAGGAGGTGTGTACCCGTCTCATATCGAACGGGCAACTGAAAATGAGTAAGGAATGCCATAGCCAAGGAGTTAAAATCCTGAAAGGATCCGCGATTGAGTTTAATATACCACTTAGCAGCAGAGCCGGTGAGAGTCCGTTGAAAAAGGTGAAGCCGAATGGAATCATCAAGCCATGAATTGGATGAGCACCATAGGTGATAAGTCATGACATGAGCTTGTGGATCTTCATTAGGCTTACCTCCGAATTTTGGACAGTCACCGGGAATTTTTGTTGGAACCGGAGGCCAATATGGATTATGCAGAATAGGATCATTAGTCAATTTAGACACATTCGGTAATTCTAAAGTCGCTAAGAAAGGTAATTGAGGATTAAAGGACATCTGGGGCTGCTGTTGGGACGGAGCACCAGGGTTCCAACCAACTGGCGGTTGCCCCCAAGGGCTTGGTCCAGACGGATTTGGCCCCATAGGGTTTTGTCCGTAAGGATTCGGGTTTTGCCCCCCAGCACTCCATGGATTACCAAACGGTCCTGCAGAAGCACCATATGGTTGCGAATAATAAGGATTCGTCTACGGTTGTTGGTAATTTTGGTACGGGGCAAACATAGGTTGCCCTTGGGGTTGTTGGTTACCATAGGGTGGCTGGACTCCAAATTTAGGTGGAGGAGTAGGTGGAGGGGTAGGTGGAGGATAATAAGGTGGTTGGGATTGAACCCCAGCTTGCGTTTGAAAACCAGATGGGGGCTGGGGTCCAGCCTGGGGCGGAAAACCCGGTTGAGCAGTACCAGAAAGATGTCCTGTAGGCTGGGCTATCTGGCCGGAAGGATAACCTTGTTGATATTGGGGTTGACCTCTTTGCCCAGAAGGTGGTACCTGCTGGGAATGGAGTTGTTGTTGTTGCACAATTGAAGGTTGTCCTAAGGAACCAGATGGCTGAGTGGGCTGGGCAGTTGGTTGGCCTAATTGGATTTGAGGCTGACCGACTTGCCCAGAAGGTTGATTATACTGGACGGTAGGCTGACCATGTGGTTGAACAACTGGTCCAGATATTGAAGCATACTGGACATTGGGTTGGTTTGGATTAACTGTTTGTTGACCAATTTGTCCAGTAGGATAACCTTGCTGGATACCAGGTTGGGCTTGTTGAACAGACAACTGACCTGAGTTACCAGAAGGTTGCACATAAGAAGAGAAAAAGGGACCACCAGTAGCGAAAGGGTTTCCATGAAAGGATTGCCCTTTTTGGTCTTGAGGGGGTTGTCTTGGAGACTGCGCAGATGAAACTTGACCACCATGAAAAGAGGTGGAGGTCCAATCAATTGACAATGGAACTGATACCTCAACAACCGGTTGAGATGAAAAATACGGATCGTATGGCCCCTGTATTGGGACATTTGTCATGGGATCAAAGACTCCGAACAAGGAAACCGAAGGACGACTAAAAATAGGAGTCGAAGAGGCTGCACAGACCGTTGGAGCGGTTGTGACTAAGGTAACAGCTGGACTGCGACTTTGCAGAGTAAAAGGCTCCGTAGTAGGAAGAGTGTGTGGTGACCAAATGGAACCCGTAAAAGGAGTTCCAGAGGGCATAGTATCCCTTAAAGCTTTATAGCATGGTGGTAAATTTGTAGTAGTGGGAGTACTACTAACATGTATAGGGTCCGTTGCGGTGGGAATTTCACCGCTCGTCGCAACGGACTCATCAGTTGTTGTAGGGGACAAATCATCCATATCAGAGGAAAAAGGTGGGACTAACACACGAGGAGAAGTATAGTCCCACAAAGGGACACTATCCTCGGAAGGTTCCCACGTAGGGTTCTAATGAAACTGGTAAGTCTCGTCGCCTGGGGCACGAGAACTAAGTGGTTGTATACTTGGAACCACAGGAAGACTCACAACCGGTATCTCGGCAGAAGACGAAATTGGTAATTCCACCAGGATGAAACTTCACAAACCTAAGGAATCTACCGAGACAACCCCTACTCAAACTAGCGCAAAGAAAATCTAATTTGGTAAATGTTATCGTGGCCAAATAAATTTTAGGATGCAAAGACACAACTTTACCTTTTCATGTTTTAAGAGTCGAGAAAAGGACAAAATATGACTCTAGTCTCCTTTGAATGTTTAATGAGCACGAAGTGACAAGACGCTCACAGGCACCTTTTCTTTTAAGGAGTCCGAAAAGGATCAAAAGTGACTACTCTGGAGACTCTAGGCAAAAAGGTTTACCAAACAATCCGTAAAACTGCTTATACACCTCGGCAATCAGATGAAAACCAAGGACTTCCCGTACTGTAGTCAATCTTTCCGAATGTTGTGTTCAGTGCATTATGGCTTGTAAGGCGGCAGACTCGGCTTCCTATGGATAAAGGATGATAGCCTAGTGGGGTCTCCCGTATATACGCGACGGTACGTGGGAGCTCAGTCCGTACTGGTACTTATTGTCTCTCAGGAGGAATCACCCAACCATCAGCGAGGCAATAGTTACCAAGTTTAAAGACGCCGGAACACGTCTCTAACCTAGACCTTTAGAATATGTACGTTAGGTTCCAATGCGTTGTTAGGTTCATTTGGTTTATTTTACAGTTGATCTTCAATTAAGTTTCAGTTTTTTGGTCCTACCGCATGTGATATCTCAAACTTCCTAAATGCACACTATATGCCAAAATTATATCATTTCGTTCAATGAATTCTAACTACAGGAGAGTTGAGATTTTCAAACAAACAAAATGCATAATAAGCAAACAACAAAGATCCTAATGCAGCTAATAACAAGAAATAAAACTTTTTCTTTTTCTTTTCTTTTTAAAAGCAACAAATAACAACAAATGCTAACTAATAGAATGCAAAAAAGATCTTTTGTTTTTCTCTTTTTAAAATGGCATAAGGCATTTAAACAAATTTCATGAGATATTAACAAGCATAAACAAACAAAAATCACTCAATGTAAGGAGAACCAAATCTGAAATACCAAAATGAACTGTCAAAACAACGAAAAGTGCACAGACCTTCAATGAACCATGTGATCTAAGTTCAAATGAAGTCAAGCAAAATACAAACAAGCTAGAAGTGAATTTCTCAGAAGCACGGAATAACAAGCTTTAACAACTACTAGAACGGTGCGGAAAACAACCAAACAGTTGACTGGGTAATCAAACCAAAACTTCCCACAAAAGGCTCGACATGCAAAGCCCCTAGATGCTCTAGGGCTGAGATACAAAATCGATAGAGATAAGCAAACAACTGAAGGATAAAGGTAACAACCAGTCACACAGAGGTCCAACACACTTCCAGAAGCTGTAAAAGATTTACAAAAACTAAAATCTGAGCTTGATGAGCTTTCAACTAACAAACTGGAAAAATTCACAGAGTTGGCGTGACTTTGAGCCTACAACTTGCGCTATTCAGGAATTGGCGCGAGTTGCTGTTGTGCAACATGCGCCAACTGGCATGACTGTCAGAGGAAAAAACGCGCCAACCGCGTTTGCTGACCCAAAAAATAAATACAGTGACCCAGGGTCTGGTCAACAGTACTCAGACAGGTCTAAGAGCAGAAAACAGCTTCAAAGCTGACCCAGAAAACTCATTTATCCAAGCAGGCAAGATTAGAATAACATACAAGACAAAACTCCAAGCCGTTCGGTTCATAAACCAAACCGGAGATCGACTGAAGTGGCATTGATCTACTCCGCTAATGCAAAGCAATAGCGTTTCAAAGGCTTCCTGGCCATGCTTCAGACTCCGTCTAAGGTTTATGAATCAAACAACAAATAGCTCCTCCCCAGTGGAGTCGCCAAATTGTTGGAGAGGTAAATCCCCTTTGCGGACAGAGGCGATCCCACTAGCCCAAAATGGGATTAGCAACAATCAAAACACGCTACTGCGCAAGTTCCTAGTTGTATATTAAAAGCGGATGACGAGTACCAACCTGGAGTCCAACGCTAATGTCGAAGACGAGTTGACAATCCCGTTCCCTTGCCCCGGCAGGTCACAATCCTTGCGATCCCTGCGTATGGATACCTGCACATGCAAAGAACGAAATGAGAACAAGCATAAAATCCACTAACATACAACTATATTTCAGTCAGAAAGGAAATAAACCAAACATTATCATGATGAACAATGAGATTGGAACCATAACAGTAGTCGTTTATTAATGAAATAATAAGCAGAGAAAGATACAACCAAGGTTCTGACGTTGAACCTATCCTCTGGCTGGGTGAGCAGCTATATATGTCTTGCAATAGACCTTCTCTCTCTCAGGATTCCGGCAGCATAACCTCCCTATGCTCGAAGACTCTTACTATCACTCAGGACAAGCATAATCACAACTAGCATTACTCAAAAACTAGCTTGTCTAATGCATGAGGACAGACTTTTATAGATGGAGAAGGGAGGAAGATACAATGCACCAGGACACTCATTGTGGATTGACATTATCTCCGAAAAGCCACTGTGGATAGATGTCAAGGATAGATGATGACTCTCGACCTCTATCAGATGGATTTTACCTTCAAAAGACTTCGTGATCTGAAGGGAAAAATCATATGGGTGTGCGTTTGTCAAAAATCATTACCAAACTTGGTTGGCGCGAGTGTTGTTCTAAGACAGAGCGCCAATGGTCGCACCCCCTTTTGAGGATCTCAGTGATTGGCGCGGATAAGACACTGTGGACCCGCGCCAATGGAAAAAGGGCACTGTTCAGGGATAATTTGCAGAAGGTGTCTTCAGGGAACATGAAGTACATACTCAGGGTAACATAATGCAAGTGTTTTTAGACTATGTCACTGCTCATAGGTCCCGGAATGCATCCTCCAATGTATGGAAACAGGGGTAACAGGGACGGTGACCAATGGTGACAAATTACTGTGTAACAGCGGCGGTGCTCGATCTTTTGTTCGTCGGAAGGCATGGGCCAAGGGTGCAGGCTTCCATAGTTGGTTCTCTCGAAAAGGCGGTGGTGGTTGATGTGTTGCTTGGGTGAGCTTTTTCGCTAGTGGTTGGGTCGAGGGAGTGGTTGCACGCGTGCCTGGTAGCTCAAACCTTCCATGAGGCGAGATTGTCGGGGTGCGGTCAAGTATGGGATGGATGAAGAGCGGATCAACCCGTTGGGCTGGCCACCCTAGTCCCTCCCAACCATTCCTCGACATGCCCTCGCGGAAGGTTTGGGTGTCCAGGTAATGAAAAACCCATCCCTTGGTCTGAGCTCCATCGAGATCGCAATTTTCCCCTCCGACGGGCATGAGGGTGGCAATCTTATCTCGTGCCTTTGTCGTCGAGGGAATTCCTCGTCCGCTCATGAGCCACTCCCCTTCTGAGGGAAAAAGCAGTAGCGGGTTGTGTCTTTGTTCCTCCCTTTGGATTGTGGGTTTTTCATGGGACTCGCGTCATTTCTTCGTTTCGTGGTGTGCGCTTTGCGAACATCCCTCTCTCTAGTGGCCTTGCACCGTCGATGTATTTGTGGCTCGCGGCTTTCTCCAGCGTTGAGTGTCGGCACATGACAACTCCTCTTTGGAGTTTGATTCTTTGACCCCTGTTGAATCTCTCGCTGGAAAGGTTGTTGGGTGTTTTGTACACGGAGGGGTGCAATAGTGGGGTGGGTTTGTGTTATGGGCAGCAGTCTATTTTTCGTTTGAAGCCTTGTGTGGTTGTTTGCCTCTCAGTGACATGCTCCAGACACTGGTCTCATCGTGGCCCTCGTCTTTTCTATTGGTCAATTTTGGGTTGTGATTTATTTGCTTGGTTGTTTGCTATGTTGTAAAGCTGCATTGGGTGTTGTGATGAATGCATGTGGGAGGGTGTGAAGAGGTGGGACGTTTTTTTGATTGGGTGCCTTATTTGATTTCTTTTTGGTTAGCGGACATCTTGCTCGGCGTGCTGTTGAGCTTCTCTCTTTTCTTGGGACCTTTGTTTCTTTGGTGTTGTTTTCTTCCCTTCTTCCTTTTGCCCCTAGCCTTACGGAGGAGAGGTGGGATTGTTGTGGATTGGTGTTTGGGAAGGACGAAAAGCAGTACGAGTTCCCAGGGTGGCCACCCTAGTCCTTCTCGATCACCATCCCCTGCAGTTCCCCCCTTTTTCCAAAGGCGCGAGGTTTGGGAAGCTGGTTCTCTATTTGAGCCTCCCCTTGTGAGCCGGTAGCCACGTTTGATATCTCCTGCTTTCCTGTTGTTTTCTTCCCTTCTTGCTTTTGGCCCGTTAGCTTTACGGAGAAAAGGTGGGATTGTTGTGGAATGGTGTTCAGGAATGACGAAAAGCTATGCGAGTTCCGAGGGTGGCCGCCCTAGTCCTTCTTGATCACCGTCCCTTGCAGTTTCCCCCCATTTTTGCGAAGGCACGGGGGCGGGGAAGTTTGTTACTTGTTTGAGCCTCCCCCCATGAGCCGGTGGACGCGTTTGATATCTCTCTTTCTTTCATGTTGTTTTCTTCCCTTCTTTCGGCCCCTAGCTTTAGGGAGAAAAGGTGGTATTGTTGTGGATTGGTGTTCGGGAAGGATGAAAAGCAGTGAGAGTTCCCAGGGTGGCCACCCTAGTCCTTCTCGAACGTCGTCCCCTACAGTTCCCCCCTTTTTGCGAAGGCACGGGGTTGGGGAAGCTTGTTCTCTATTTGAATCCTCCTCCCCTTGTGAGCCGGTAGCCACGGTTGATATATCCCTTTCTCTCTTGTTGTTCTCTTCCCTTCTTCCTCGTGGCCCCTAGCTTTACGGAGAAAAGGTGGGATTGTTGTGGATTGGTGTTCCGGAAGGACGAAACGTAGTGCGAGCTCCTGGGGTGGCCACCCTCGTCCTTCTCAATCGTCGTCCCCTTCAATTCCCCCCTTTTGCCGAAGGCACGGGGCTTGGGAGGCTTGTGCTTTGTTTGTGCTTTGTTTTCTACCCTGTTCTCTTCCTTTCGGTCCCTAGCTCTACGGAGAAAAGGGGGAATTGTTGTGGGCTGGTGTCGGGGAAGAGCTAAAAGCAGTGTGAGCTCCCGGGGTGGCCACCCTAGTCCTTCTTGGTCGCTATCCCATGCATTTCCCCCCTTTTTGCGAGGGCGTGGGGCTGGGGGGAGATTGTCCTCTGTTCGAGCCTCCCCCCGTGAGGGGGTTAGACACCTTTGTTTCTCTTTCTCGCATGCGTTTTTCCTCCTTTTGCCCCTTGGCCTTACATTTGTTGTGGGGGGTTGCCCCTATTCATTTTTGTGGCTGATTTTTCGGTAATACGTGGAAGCAACTCTCGGCAAGGGATATCTCGTCTCTTATTACGATGAAGAACGTAGCGAAATGCGATACTTAGTGTGAATTACAGAATCCTGTGAATCATCGAGTTTTTGAACGCAATTTGCACCTGAGGCCTCGGTCGAGGGCATGTCTATCTGGGCGTCGCATCCCATTCAAACGCGCTCCCTGCAATATGCTAGGGAGCAGCGGAGCTGGTCGTCCGTGCCCCATGCGGTGCGGTCAGCTGAAATACCTCAAGCGATGTTTTGTGGCGTGCATCGGCGAGCGGTGATCTTGTCCCCTTGGATGGGCAGTCGGCGTTAGCCGATGCGAGCTTTGTGTGGCATCGCCCGAACTTGCTTTGCTCTCTCTTGTCCTCCCATGGGGTAGGGCGGATTTAGCTCCAATTTTGCGACCTCAGCTCAGGCGAGAACACCTGCTGAGTTTAAGCATATAATTAAGCGGAGGAAAAGAAACTTACAAGGATTCCCCTAGTAGCGGCGAGCGAACCGGGAAGAGCCCAGCATGAAAATCAGGTGGCGGCGCCGCCTGAATTGTAGTCTGTAGAAGCGTCCTCAGCGGCGGACCTGGGCCAAGTCCCTTGGAAGGGGGCGCCTGAGAGGGTGACAGCCCCGTCGGCCCGGGACCCTGCCGCATCATGAGGCGTTGTCGGCAAGTCGGGTTGTTTGGGAATGCAGCCCTAATTGGGTGGTAAATTCCGTCCAAGGCTAAATACGGGTGAGAGACCGATAGCGAATAAGTACCACGAGGGAAAGATGAAAAGGACTTTCAAAAGAGAGTTAAAGATTGTTTGAAATTGCCGAGAGGGAAGCGGATGGAGGCTGTCAATGCGTCTCGGTCGGATGTGGAACGGCTCAGGCTGGTCCGCCGCTCGAATTGAGGTGCAAACCAACACGGGTTGCTGCATCGTCACAAGTGCGGGCGCATTACTGCCTGTCGGTTTGCTGTTGCGGTGGTCGAGGAACGAAGCGTGCGCCCATGTGGCAGGCCGTGTGCACCTGCGCGCTCGTGGTGTTGGTTGGCGGGCTTTCCATTCGACCAGTCTTGAAACACGGACCAAGGAGTCTAACATGTGTGCGAGTCGGCGGGTTTGAAAACCTGCGAGGTGCAAGGAAGTTGATGGGCGAGATCCCCTCTCTGGGGGGGTGCATCGTCGACCGACCTTGAGCTTATCCGAAGGGTTCGAGTGCGAGCACACCTGTTGGGACCCGAAAGATGGTGAACTATGCCTGAGCAGGGCAAAGCCAGAGGAAACTCTGGTGGAGGCTCGTAGCGATACTGACGTGCAAATCGTTCGTCTGACTTGGGTATAGGGGCGAAAGACTAATCAAACCATCTAGTAGCTGGTTTCCTCCGAAGTTTCCCTCAGGATAGTTGGAGCTCACGCATGAGTTTTATCGGGTAAATCAAAAGATTAGAGGCATCGGGGGCGTAACGCCCTCGACCTATTCTCAAACTTTAAATAGGTAAGAGGGTGCAGCTGCTCCATTGAGCCGCGCCGTGGAATCGAGAGCTCCAAGTGGGCCATTTTTGGTAAGAAGAACTGGCGATGCGGGATGAACCAAAAGTCGAGTTACGGTGTAAAATTGCGCACTAACCTAGATCCCACAAAGGGTGTTGGTTGATTAAGACAGCAGGACGATGGTCATGGAAGTTGAAATCTGCTAAGGAGTGTGTAACAACTCACCTGCCGAATCAACTAGCCCCGAAAATGGATGGCGCTGAAGCGCGCAACCTATACTCGACCGTCGGAGCAATTGCCTGGCTCCGATGAGTAGGAGGACGCGGGGGTCATTGAGAAACCTTGGGCGTGAGCTTGGGTGGATCGGCCCCCGGTGCAGATCTTGGTGGTAGTAGCAAATATTCAAATGAGAACTTTGAAGACTGAAGTGGGGAAAGGTTCCATGTGAACAGCACTTGGACATGGGTTAGTCGATCCTAAGAGATGGGGAAGCCTTGTATCAAGGGTGCACTCTGCACGAGCATCGAAAGGGAATCGGGTTAATATTCCCGAACTGGGACATGGCGGCGGGCGGCAACGTTAGGAAATCCGGAGACGTCGTCGGGGGCCCCGGGAAGAGTTATCTTTTCTTTTTAACAGTTTGCCCACCCTGGAATCGGTTCAATGTGTTAGATCTTTAAGTCCACCATGCATGAAGTCCCTAAGTCACAACAATCCCATGTCCTCATGAGCTCCATAACCCATCCCCATGTAGTAGGAATGCTCCATAGCTACTCACAAGTCCATCCAAGTCTTCAATCTTATCAACTCTCGATGTGCCCCATTCAGGTCCATGAAGTCCTCTTCATCATCTGCAATGTGCCATCCTCAAGTCTCCAATCTTATCAACTCTTGATGTGCCCCATTCAGTTCCATGAAGTTCTCTTCATCATCTGCAATGTGCCATCCTCAAGTCTCCAATCTTATCAACTCTTGATGTGCCCCATTCAGGTCCATGAAGTCCTCTTCATCATCTGCAATGTGCCATCCTCAAGTCCCCATGTCACACTAGCAAGTCCTCCTGCATAACATTCCTGCCCTAGCACTCCTCTTTGGATGTCCCTTGACATCTCTACAAGTGCTTCCACACAATGTCCTTGCATAGGTCTGCCATGCTCCATATCTTCAAGTCTCCAACCTGATGTCCATGACTAAGTTGCCCATGTAGTCCAACCAAGTAGACACATCACAACATCTAGCCATCCCATCCAAGTCTTCAACTTTCGGTTTAGTGAACTCGATCACCCAACCATCTCATCATCATGTCATGAGTCCCTTCATCATAGCTCCTCCACCAAAGTTTCCATCAAGACTTGCTCTTGGTCTCGGCCATGACAAGTCCACCCAAAACATCACAAGTGTGTGCCCTCCTCAACCTGTACATGAGTCATGTCAGGCACTTAGCCAATTCATGTGGCTAAAGCATGACTCATTCTTCCACAACGATCATCAAGTTCCACCCTTGTCCCGGGTCCTTGCACCTTTCATCATAAGGTCACAAGTAACCCCAACAAGCTTTCCAACAACTGACAATCCTTGCTCTTCCATACAAGGTTCCATCATATTCATCCATGGTGAGATGTCCTCTTGCCTTGGCAAACTGGCTTTGCCCTTCCCTGCACATGGTCCATCTTCCAAATGCCCAAATGAAACACAAGTATCAATACTTACTTCATCATCATGAGGCTCCTCCCTGTGAGTGACCTCATCCATCCATGTTGACAAACTGCATGACCCTGGTTCAACTTGATCAACCCCAAGTTCATCCTCCATCATAGTCGTGTTTGCAACATCTTCATCACAGAAGGGGACAACAATAGCCTTGTTGCCCTTCAAGAATTCTTGTCCAAGTATCACATCGAAGTCATTCATCTCCATCACTATGAAGTCCAACTGACTCTTCCATTCTTTCATATGTACAGGTACATCGTGTACCAAACCTGCCACCTTAGCTCTAGAGTTTACTGCCTTGACCTCCATATTAGATGTCAGCCCAGCCTCTTTTGCTAATCGTGTTGTCATAAAGTTATGTGTAGCACCTGTGTCTACCAGAGCTTGAATGGTCTTGCCATGAACCATCAAGTCTACGAAACCCAGACTATTCATCCATGATTTCTCCATAACCTTATCTGCATCGGCTTCACCTGTCATCAATTTCCAAGTGTCCTCACACTTGCTCCACCAGCTCCTGACCGAGCTTTGATACCAACTGTCACGCCCCTACACCTGCGGTGATCTTCCAACCGCTTGTAGCGAGGTGGGGCACCACCGAGCGCTTTCTTTTTAATAATACTAACACTCGTGGACTACGCCTACTTCAACATGAACATACTTAGCTTATGTTTTTGCAACTGAATAAAGCATTATCCTTTATACTTTAGTGAAGACCATTCTCAATTATTAACCATGAACAATAAACCGAGAACATCAACAATAAGCAAGTACAAAGGGAGGGGCAACTCCCAGAAAGTCTGCCCAACAATATATTATAATAGCTTCTTCAATATTACAACAAGTAATGCTTGGTAGGCTCCAAGCCAATACTAAGAATAATTTTACAATCAAGGCATAGAACAACCTTTTACAATCATGTGCACCCTTGCACAAAGAGGAGTGCTCACCCGAGCCACCTATCCTTCTTTATCAAGTCCTGCACACAATACCGAACCTTCACTTCTCAACCCGGATCAAAACTCCATTTCTGCACAAGGGGAGAACTACACATATCCCATGCATATTCCCATTTTACCCATGCACAGTTGTTTTACCCCTGTGTGTTGATTGGAAGTGCGAAGTTGCTTGTGTCAAATGAACCGCAGCCTTCCCTTATATATACGCACTTCACTTGTGTGTATCACCTTGGGCCGACCCTTCAAATATTATGGTGAACGCCCCCAAGTTATGTTTCATGGTGTCGGCTTGGGTATGTTTTATGCCCAACGTTCCCACGCATATAAACTCTTGGTGCGCCCTCATAGCATGTGCGTTCAAGCGATGAAACTTAGCCAATTTTCGTGTATGCTCCCTTTCATCGCAAACTTCGTCGCAATCGTGTCGCACTCCCACCGCAGCTCGTCGCAAACGCGGTTGTCACGCGCCCATCGTACGCCCGTGCCCGGTGCCCGTCACACAATCACCCGGAGGCCTGACATTCTCCTCCACCTGAAATCATTGTCATCCTCGACAACATACCATCATCCATGATGTTGTCTCCTCCACATAAGGCAAACATCACCGCAACATATGTAGAACCACTGTCATCTACAATATGTTGTCCATGTGTGTGTCTCCTCCAAAGTGAAGAGATCATCTCATCAAACCGACTCTCGATGTGCCCCATTCAGGTCCATGAAGCCCTCTCCATCATCTGCAATGTGCCATCCTCAAGTCTTCATAGAAACAAGTATGCACTTGTCTCACCTATCCATGTGCTGCCCATGATCCTCGATCAAATCAGCTCTCATGTATAGAAATTCGTTGAGTCTCGGCTCAACCCATGCTCAAGTGTATCACCAAAGCATCATCATCATCATTGTAACTTCATCACTTCAAAGTGCCCCTTATCGATCCTCTACATCAAGTCACTCTTCCAAGCCATGCCCATACATGCACTTTGAAAGTATGCATCCCATACTGCATCAAAGTCACCTGACCTCAGCTCCTCAATATGTTAGATCTTTAAGTCCACCATGCATGAAGTCCCTAAGTCACAACAATCCCATGTCCTCATGAGCTCCATAACCCATCCCCATGTAGTAGGAATGCTCCATAGCTGCTCACAAGTCCATCCAAGTCTTCAATCTTATCAACTCTCGATGTGCCCCATTCAGGTCCATGAAGTCCTCTTCATCATCTGCAATGTGCCATCCTCAAGTCTCCAATCTTATCAACTCTTGATGTGCCCCATTCAGGTCCATGAAGTTCTCTTCATCATCTGCAATGTGCCATCCTCAAGTCTCCAATCTTATCAACTCTTGATGTGCCCCATTCAGGTCCATGAAGTCCTCTTCATCATCTGCAATGTGCCATCCTCAAGTCCCCATGTCACACTAGCAAGTCCTCCTGCATAACATTCCTGCCCTAGCACTCCTCTTTGGATGTCCCTTGACATCTCTACAAGTGCTTCCACACAATGTCCTTGCATAGGTCTGCCATGCTCCATATCTTCAAGTCTCCAACCTAATGTCCATGACTAAGTTGCCCATGTAGTCCAACCAAGTAGACACATCACAACATCTGGCCATCCCATCCAAGTCTTCAACTTTCGGTTTAGTGAACTCGGTCACCCAACCATCTCATCATCATGTCATGAGTCCCTTCATCATAGCTCCTCCACCAAAGTTTCCATCAAGACTTGCTCTTGGTCTCGGCCATGACAAGTCCACCCAAAACATCACAAGTGTGTGCCCTCCTCAACCTGTACATGAGTCATGTCGGGCACTTAGCCAATTCATGTGGCTAAAGCATGACTCATTCTTCCACAACGATCATCAAGTTCCACCCTTGTCCCGGGTCCTTGCACCTTTCATCATAAGGTCACAAGTAACCCCAACAAGCTTTCCAACAACTGACAATCCTTGCTCTTCCATACAAGGTTCCATCATATTCATCCATGGTGAGATGTCCTCTTGCCTTGGAAAACTGGCTTTGCCCTTCCCTGCACATGGTCCATCTTCCAAATGCCCAAATGAAACACAAGTATCAATACTTACTTCATCATCATGAGGCTCCTCCCTGTGAGTGACCTCATCCATCCATGTTGACAAACTGCACGACCCTGGTTCAACTTGATCAACCCCAAGTTCATCCTCCATCATAGTCATGTTTGCAACATCTTCATCACAGAAGGGGACAACAATAGCCTTGTTGCCCTTCAAGAATTCTTGTCCAAGTATCAAATCGAAGTCATTCATCTCCATCACTATGAAGTCCAACTGACTCTTCCATTCTTTCATCTGTATAGGTACATCGTGTACCAAACCTGCCACCTTAGCTCTAGAGTTTACTGCCTTGACCTCCATATTAGATGTTAGCCTAGCCTCTTTTGCTAACCGTGTTTTCATAAAGTTATGTGTAGCACCTGTGTCTACCAGAGTTTGAATGGTCTTGCCATGAACCATCAAGTCTACGAAACCCAAACTATTCATCCATGATTTCTCCATAACCTTATCTGCATCGGCTTCACCTGTCATCAATTTCCAAGTGTCCTCACACTTGCTCCACCAGCTCCTGACCGAGCTCTGATACCAACTGTCACGCCCCTACACCTGCGGTGATCTTCCAACCACTTGTAGCGAGGTGCGGCACCACCGAGCGCTTTCTTTTTAACAATACTAACACTCGTGGACTACGCCTACTTCAACATGAACATACTTAGCTTATGTTTTTGCAATTGAATAAAGCATTATCCTTTATACTTTAGTGAAGACCATTCTCAATTATTAACCATGAACAATAAACCGAGAACATCAACAATAAGCAAGTACAAAGGGAGGGGCAACTCCCAGAAAGTCTGCCCAACAATATATTATAATAGCTTCTTCAATATTACAACAAGTAATGCTTGGTAGGCTCCAAGCCAATACTTAGAATAATTTTACAATCAAGGCATAGAACAGCCTTTTACAATCATGTGCACCCTTGCACAAAGAGGAGTGCTCACCTGAGCCACCTATCCTTCTTTATCAAGTCCTGCACACAATACCGAACCTTCACTTCTCAACTCGGATCAAAACTCCATTTCTGCACAAGGGGAGAACTACACATATCCCATGCGTATTCCCCTTTTACCCCTGCGCAGCTGTTTTACCCCTGTGCATTGATTGGAAATGCGAAGTTTCTTGTGTCAAATGAACTGCAGCCTTCCCTTATATATACGCACTTCACTTGTGTGTATCACCTTGGGCCGACCCTTCAAATATTATGGTGAATGCCCCCAAGTTATGTTTCATGGTGTCGGCTTGGGTATGTTTTATGCCCAACGTTCCCACACATATAAACTCTTGGTGCGCCCTCATAGCATGTGCGTTCAAGCGATGACACTTAGCCAATTTTTGTGTATGCTCCCTTTCGTCGCAATTGTGTCGCACTCCCACCGCAGCTCTTCGCAAACGCGGTTGTCGCGCGCCCATCGTGCGCCCGTCGTGCGCCCGTGCCCGATGCCCATCGCACAATCACCCGGAGGCCTGACAGGGCGGGTCGTTCGGGCGAGGGCGCGCCCGTATCAAAAATGCTAAGTTGTGACCCGAGGTTGGCTTTGTGCACGTTCGTGCAACTCATTTGCCCGGCTCTCCCTTGTCGCTTCGTTTGGGTCATTCGGGCGGGTCGTTTGAGGGCGCCCGTGTGAACTCGTTCGGGCAGGTCGTTCGGGCGAGGGCACGCCCGGGTGAATGAGCCCGTATCAAAAATGCTAAGTTGTGACCTGAGGTTGGCTTTGTGCACGTTCGTGCAGCTCGTTTGCCAGGCTCTCCCTTGTCGGTTCGTTTCGGTTGTTCGGGCAGGTCATTTGAGGGCGCCCGTGTGAACTCGTTCGGGCGGGTCGTTCACGCTAGGGCGCGCCCGGGCGAATGATCCCATATAAAAAATGCTAAATTGTGACCCGAGGTTGGCTTTGTCCACGTTCGTTCAGCTGGTTTGCCCGGCTCTCCCTTGTGGCTTCGTTTCGGTCGTTCGGGCGCCCATGCAAAATCGTTCGGGCGGGTCATTTGAGGGCGCTCGTGTGAACTCGTTCGGGCGGGTCGTTCGTGCAAGGGCGCACCCGGGCGAATGATCCCGTATCAAAAATGCTAAGTTGTGACCCGAGGTTGGCTTTGTGCACGTTCGTGCAGCTCGTTTGCCCGGCTCTCCCTTGTGGCTTCGTTTCGGTCGTTCGGGCGCCCATGCAAATTCGTTCGGGCGAGGGTGCGCACGGGCCAACGAGCCCGTATGAAAAATGCTAAGTTGTGACCCGAGGTTGGCTTTGTGCATGTTCTTGCTGCTCCTTTGCCTAGCTCTCCCTTGCTACTTCATTTTGGTCATGCGGGGGCCCATTCAAATTCCAGATGATCCGAGCGACAAGTTTTGTTTCCATGTGAAAGGTGGGTTGGTAATTGAGTTGTGTTTTTGCGTTTGCCTGAACAATGGCCTTGGGTCATTTGTAGGGCGACCGATTTTCATCTTCTCTCCATCCCCACTCGGTAGCGCATGAGCGGTAATGTTGGCCAGGCTCAACCTGGGAGGCATATGTGAACAATTCCCCTTCCACTCTCCAAGTTCTTGGAGGTGTATGGGCTGTTGTTGTGTGGCTCCCTGGCTCGTCTTGGTCCCCGCGTGCCCCTTCTGATGATACCAGCGACAGGTTTTCTTTCCGTGTGAAAGGTGGGTTGGTAATTGATTTGTGTTTTCGCATTTTCCTGAACGATGGCCTTGGGTTGTTTATAGGGTGGTCGATTTTCATCTTCTCTCCATCCCCACTCAATAGCGCATGAGCGGTAATTTTGGCCAGGCTCGGCCTGGGAGGCATATGTGAACAAATCCCCTTCTGCTCTCCAAGTTCTTGGAGCTGTATGGGCTGTTGTTGTGTGGCTCCCTAGCTCGTCTTGGTCCCCGCGTGCCCCTTCAGATGATACGCACGACAGGTTTCCTTTCCGTGTGAAAGGTGGGTTGGTAATTGAGTTGTGTTTTCGCGTTTGCCTGAACGATGGCCTTGGTTCGTTTGTAGGGCGGCGGATTTTCATCTTCTCTCCATCCCCACTCAGTAGCGCATCAGCGGTAATGTTGGCCAGGCTCGGCCTGGGAGGCATATGTGAACAATTCCCCTTGTGGTCTCCAAGTTCTTGGAGCTATATGGGCTGTTGTGGTATGGCTCCCTAGCTCGTCTTGGTCCCTGTGTGCCCCTTCAGATGATACCAACGACAGGTTTCCTTTCCATGTGAAAGGTGGGTTGGTAATTGAGTTGTGTTTTCGTGTTTGCCTGAACGATGGCCTTGGGTCATTTGTAGGGCGGCTGCTTTTTATCTTCTCTCCATCCCCACTCGGTAGCGCATGAGCAGTAATGTTGGCCAGGCTCGACCTGGGAGGCATATGTGAAAAATTCCCCTTCCGCTCTCCAAGTTCTTGGAGCTGTATGGGCTGTTGTGGTGTGGCTCCCTGGCTCGTCTTGGTCCCTGTTTGCCCCTTCAGATGATACCAGCGACAGGTTTCCTTTCCGTGTGAAAGGTGGGTTGGTAATTGAGTTGTGTTTTCACGTTTGCCTGAACGATGGCCTTGGGTCGTTTGTAGCACCGCCAATTTTCATCTTCTCTCCATCCCCACTCGGTAGCGCATGAGTGGTAATGTTGGCCAGGCTCGGCCTGGGAGGCATATGTGAACAATTACCCTTCCGCTCTCCAAGTTCTTGGAGCTGGATGGGCTATTGTGGTGTGGCTCCCTGGGTCATCCTAGTCCCCCTTGTTCCCCTCCAGATGATACCAGCGACAGGTTTTCTTTCCGTGTGAAAGGTGGGTTGGTAATCGAGTTGTGTTTTCGCGTGTGCCTAAACGATGGCCTTGGGTCATTTGTAGGGTTGCTGATTTTCATCTTCTCTCCATCCCCACTTGGTAGTGCATGAGTAGTAATGCTGGCCACGCTAGGCTTGGGAGGCATATGTGAACAATTCCCCTTCCGCTCTCCAATTTCTTGGAGTTGTTTGGGCTGTTGTGGTGTGGCTCCGTGGCTCGTCCTGGTCCCTGCGTGCCCCTCCAGATGATACCAGCGACAGGTTTTCTTTCCGTGTGAAAGGTGGGTTGGTAATCAAGTTGTGTTTTCGGGTTTGCTTGAACGATGGCTTTGGGTCATTTGTAGGGCGGCAGATTTTCATCTTCTCTCCATCCCCGCTTGGTAGCGCATGAGCGGTAATGTTGGCCAGGCTCGGCCTGGGAGGCATATGTGAACAATTCCCCTTCCGCTCTCCAAGTTCTTGGAGTTGTATGGGCTTTTGTGATGTGGCTCCCTGGCTCGTCACGGTCCCCGCGTGCCCCTCCAGATGATACCAGTGACAGGTTTTATTTCTGTGTGAAAGGTGGGTTGGTAATCAAGTTGTGTTTTTGGGTTTTCCTGAACGATGGCCTTGGGTCGTTTGTAGGGCGGCCAATTTTCATCTTCTATCCATCCCCACATGGTAGCGCATGAGCAGTAATGTTGGCCACGCTCGGCCTGGGAGGCATATGTGAACAATTCCCCTTCCGCTCTCCAAGTTCTTGGAGCTGTATGGGCTTTTGTGGTGTGGCTCCCTAGCTCGTCCTGGTCCCCTTGTGCCCCTCCCAATGATACCAGCGGTAGGTTTTCTTTTCGTGTGAAAGGTGGGTTGGTGATCGAGTTGTGTTTTCGGGTTTGCCTGAACGATGGCCTTGGATCATTTGAAGGGCGGCCAATTTTTGTCTTCACTCCATCCCCGCTCGGTAGCACATGAGCGGTAATGTGGGCCATGCTCATCCCCGTCCTTCTTTCCCATCCCATCGATAAGAATGTTGAAAGTTTTCTCGGTGCTCCTTTGAGCCTTTGTTGTTGCGGGTCCCAGATGGAAGCCCCAAAACTCCGTCGTTGCCTATGTCGCTATCGTGCCCGTCGATTGTTGCGAATAGAGAATTTTGATTGGGCTGGGCAACCATTTGTGGGTCCATTGAAATTGGCTCCTTGTTATATTGTTCACCTCCTCCCTATTTGGTGTGGAGGGTTTTGCTTTTCGTGTGAAAGTTGGGTTGGTAATTGAGTTGGTTTTTCGGGTTTGCCTCAAGAATGGACTTGGGTCGTTTGTAGGGTGTCCGATTTTCATCTTCTCTCCATACCCACTCGGTAGCGCATGAGCGGAGGTATATGTGAACAATTCCCCTTCTGCTCCAAGTTTTGGGAGTTGTATGGGTTGTTGTGGTGTGGCTCCTTGTGATGGCTAGCCTCTTCATTGTTCGGCTGTTTATGGTGCCGGTGTCTTGTGCTTGTGCTCTTTCCATGTTGGCATTGACGGTTGAGATGCATACATTTAAGAGGGACGTGGAAGGGTTTTGGTTGTAAACCACCTACCCTCCCTCTTGCTTGCTTTTTCCATCGGGCGATGTGAGACGCATTTCTCCTTGTTGTAAAGTCAAGGGTTGGCATTCCTTTCAAAGTGCACATTGTTCGTGGTTGCGTTGGCTTTGAGGTTTTGATAGATGTGTTGGCCCATATTTTTGATTGAGGGGTCGGCTTTTCCATTACATCTTGCGTGCGTGGCAGGCTTTTGCGGTTGGAAATGTTAAGTCACAACGTTTATGGGAATTTGTTGTTTCAATCGTGTATGCGCTTGTGTTCCAATGGGGAGGAGGCTTGCTACTAGAGTCATCGATGGTGGGGGCTATCTGGAAGAAGGATTTTTAGGTGGAACGCTTCGACCTCCCTCCTTTGCGTGGAGGTGGCCGTAGGGGAAAATTATTCATCGTCCGGTTGGTAAAGCTGTGGGAAATCTCCTAGGTTTCCTGTACGTAGGGTGCGTGGGGTGCGGAGCTGCCCGATCCCTCCTCCTGTTCGAATATGTGTCCTTGTATTGTGTAGCGACCCTCTTGATTTACATTTGCTTCCTTCCTTTGCCTTCGCATCGTAGTTGCCGCAAGCGGTCAAGTGATCGAGGTCCACCGTCAGCTGGTGCGGGTGGACTCCTAGGTGGCCTCGGCGCGTGGCCTGGAGGGTCGAGGGGCGTTTCTAAGAGAGGTTGTGGGCTCGGTTGGTCTTGTTGTTTTGTTTCCTTCCGTTTCCTTTGCATTGAGGCTGCCGCAGGCGATCATGCGATCGAGGTCCATCGTTGCTGCTGTCCGGGTGGACTCCTAGGTGGCCTCTCTGCGGGGAGGGTTGGGGGGCACTTGTTGTTTCAATTGTGTATGCGCTCATGGTCCAATGGGGAGGAGGCTTGCTACTATAGTCATCGATGGTGGGGGCTATCTGGAAGAAGGATTTCGAGGTGGAACGCTTCGACCTCCCTCCTTTGCGTGGAGGTGGCCGTAGGGGAAAATTATTCATCATCCAGTCGGTAAAGCTGTGGGAAATCTCCTCAGTTGCCTGTACGTAGGGTGTGTGGGGTGCGGAGCTGCTCGATCCCTCCTCCTGTTCGGATATGTGTCATTGTATTGTGTAGCGACCCTCTTGATTTGCATTCGCTTCCTTCCTTTGCCTTTGCATCGTGGTTTCCGCAGGCAGTCTAGTGATCGAGGTCCACCTTCAGCTGGCGCGGGTGGACTCCTAGGTGGCCTCGGTGCGTGGCGTGGAGGGTCGGGGGCATTTCTAAGAGAGAGGTTGTGGGCTCGGTTGGTCTTGTTGTTTTGTTTCCTTTCATTTCCTTTGCATTGAGGCTGCCGCAGGCGATCATGCGATCGAGGTCCATCGTTGCTGCTGTCCGAGTGGACTCTTCGGTGGCCTCTCTGCGGGGAGGCTTGGGGGGCACTTGTTGTTTCAATTGTGTATGCGCTTGTGGTCCAATGGGGAGGAGGCTTGCTACTATAGTCATCGATGGTGGGGGCTATCTGGAAGAAGGATTTCGAGGTGGAACGCTTCGACCTCCCTCCTTTGCGTGGAGGTGGCCGTAGGGGAAAATTATTCATCGTCGGGTCGGTAAAGCTGTGGGAAATCCCCTAGGTTGCCTGTACGTAGGGTGCGCGGGGTGCGGGGCTGCCCGATCCCTCCTCCTGTTCGGATATGTGTCCTTGTATTGTCTAGCG